>JAXQQM020083008.1:162500-175000 GCA_034641835.2 Pinus albicaulis
CCGCCTCGCACAAAGGCCACCTAGGAGTCCACTCCGACGGCGGCAATAGTGGACCTCGAGCGCCTGCGGCGACCTCGATGCAAAGGCAAACAAATGGAGAAAGACCAACCGCACAATCTCTCTCTCTCTCTCTATCTCTATCTCAAACGCCTCCCAACCATCCCCGCCCCGCACCAAGGCCACATAGGAGTCCACCCGGACAGCAGCAACGATGGACCTCGATCACTCGATCGCCTGCGGCGACCTCGATGCGAAAGCAAAGTAAATAAAGGGAGAGCAACCGACCCCCCGACGTCTCTTAAAAATTCCCTGCAACCCTTCCCGCCCAGCAGGGAGGCCGCCTAGGAGTCCACCCGGACAGCAGCAACAGCGGACCTCGATCACTTGGTCGCCTGCGGCAACCTCACTGCAAAGGAAAAAGAAGGAAGTAGAAGGAGAATGACCAAGTCGACAACCTCTATTAGAAATGCCACCCCAACCCACCCTGCCCCGCACCCAGGCCACCTAGGAGTCCACCCGGTCAGCAGCAACAGTGGACCTCGATCGTTTGATCGCCTGCGGCACCCTCGATGCAAAAGGATGGAAATAAAACAAGAACGACCATTCTTGCAACCTCCCTTAAAAATTCCCCCCTCCAACCCTCCCCCCACCCCGCACCGAGACCACCTAGGAGTCCACCCGGACAGCAGCAACGGTGGACCTCGATCGCTTGATCGCCTGGGGCAACCTCGATGCGAAGGCAGAGGAAATAAAATGAATGCATATCAAGAGGCTCGCTACAAAAGGCAAGAACATATCCGAACAAGAGGAGGGATCAGGCAGCCCCGCACCCCACACACCCTGCATACAAGCAACCTGGGAGATTGCCCCACCGACTTACCAACTGGACAATGAAAACTTCTCACCTGCAGCCACCTCCACACAGGGGAGGGAGGTCGAAGCGTTCCACCTTCAAGTCCTCCTTCCAGATATAGCCCCCGCCATCAACGTAGCAAGCCTCATCCCTGTTGGACCACAATCGCATGAGCGATCAACAAAACAAGCAATGCCCATCACCTTGTGTCTCAACATTCCAAGCCACATAATCCTACGATGCACGCAAGATGCAAGGAAAAAGCCGACCACTCGAGCAAACAAATGGGCCACCACATCTATCAAGACCTCAAAGCCAACGCAGGGACAAACAACGTGCACTCTGAAAGGAATTCCAGACCTTCATTTTACAACAAGGAGAACCCCGCTCCTCACATCGCCCAATGGAAAAAGCAAGCAAGAGGGGAAGCTTACAGCGAAAACCCCTCCACATTCCTCTTAAACGTATGCATCTCAGCCCACAGTGCTGACATAGAAAGAGTACAAGCACAAGAAACCGGCACCGTGAAGAGCCAAACAATGAAGAGGACAGTCGTCTCAAGGAGCCACACACAAAAGCCCATCCAATTCCGAGAACACGGAGCGAAGGGGGAATTGTTCACATATGCCTCCAAGGACGAGCATGGCCAACATTACCGCTCATGTGCTACCGAGTGGGGATGGAGAGAATTGGAATGTCGACCACCCTACAAATGACCCAAGGCCACTCTTCAGGCACACCCGACAAGCTACTCAATTTGTTACCAAAATATCGCACTTCTTTTCGTCCTTCACGAACATCAAGCCCACTACAACTCCCCCTTTTTTCTCCGTAAGACGGGGGTCGAAACGAGGAAAGTAAGAAAAACACATGAAAGAAAGAGAAACAAAATTGTCCACCCACTCAAAGGAGGAGGCCCAAACAGATAACAAACACTTCACGAGCCCCGCACCCTCGCAAAAGGGGGGGAATCGCAGGGAACGACAATCGTGAAGGACTAGGGTGGCCAACCAAGGAGCTCGCACTGCCTTTCATCCTTCGCGAATGCCAATCCTCAACGATTCACATTACCGCTCATGCGCTACCGAGTGGGGATGGAGAGAAGATGAGAGTCGATGACCCTACAAATGACCCAAGGCCACTCTTCAGGCACACCCGAACAAACAACTCAATTACCAACCCACCTTTCACATGAAAATCCAACCCCTCCCCCCACCAAAAGGGGAGGAGGTGAACAATATAGCGAGGAGCCGATTTCACGAAGCCAACGAGACAAAAGCCCACCTCTCAAACCCACCAAAAAGGGAGGAGGTGAACAATATAGCGAAGAGCCAACATCAACGGAGCCAATGAGCGAGAAAGGGGCACGAGAGCCACATAGGCGAGCGGCCAGTTGTCTCAAGGAGCCACACAGAGCGACCTCATCCAACTCCGAGAACACAGAGCGGAAGGGCAACTCTTTTCACATATGCCTCCCAGGACAAGCATGGCCAACATTACCGCTCATGCGCTACCGAGTGGGGATGGGGAGAAGATGAGAGTCGACGACCCTACAAATGACCCAAGGCCACTCTTCAGGCACACCCGAACAAGCAACTCAGTTACCAACCCACCTTTCACACGAAAATCCAACCCCTCCCCCACCAAAAGGGGAGGAGGTGAACAATATAGCGAGGAGCCGATTTCACGAAGCCAACGAGACAAAAGCCCACCTCTCCAACCCACCAAAAAGGGAGGAGGTGAACAACATAGCGAAGAGCCAACATCGACGGAGCCAACGAGCGAGCAAGGGGCACGAGAGCGACATAGGCGACCGGCCAGTTGTCTCAAGGAGCCACACAGAGCGACCTCATCCAACTCTGAGAACACATAGCGGAAGGGTAACTCTTTTCACATATGCCTCCCAGGACAAGCATGGCCAACATTACCGCTCATGCGCTACCGAGTGGGGATGGAGAGAAGATGAGAGTCGAAGACCCTACAAATGACCCAAGGCCACTCTTCAGGCACACCCGAACAAACAACTCAATTACCAACCCACCTTTCACACGAAAATCCAACCCCTCCCCCCACTAAAAGGGGAGGAGGTGAAAAATATAGCAAGGAGCCGATTTCACGAAGCCAACGAGACAAAAGCACACCTCTCCAACCCACCAAAAAGGGATGAGGTGAGCAATATAGCAAAGAGCCAACATCGACGGAGCCAACGAGCGAGCAAGGGGCACGAGAGCGACATAGGCGACCAACCAGTTGTCTCAGGGAGCCACACAGAGCGACCTCATCCAACTCTGAGAACACAGAGCGGAAGGGTAACTCTTTTCACATATGCCTCCCAGGACGAGCATGGCCAACATTACCGCTCATGCGCTACCGAGTGGGGATGGAGAGAAGATGAGAGTCGACGACCCTACAAATGACCCAAGGCCACTCTTCAGGCACACCCAAACAAACAACTCAGTTACCAACCCACCTTTCACACGAAAATCCAACCCCTCCCCCCACAAGCAAGCAAAAAGGGAGGAGAAGAACAATATAGAGAAGAGCCTACATCGACGGAGCCAACGAGCGACATAGCAAAACGTTGATTTCAACAAAGCAAACGTGCGACCAAGGGACACGAGAGAGAGTTACCAGAGAGCCGATTTCAACAATGCCAACAGGTGGCCAATCATCTCAAAGAGCCACACACAACAACCCCATCCAAATGCTAGAAAACATAGGGGACGGGAGAGATTGTTCAAACATGCCTCCAAGGACGAGCATGGCCAACATTACCGCTCATATGCTACTGAGTGGTGATGGAGAGAAGAAACTCGACGACCCTACAAATGACCCAAGGCCATTCTTCAGGCACAACCGAGCAAAACAACTCAATTACCAACCCACCTTTCACACGAAAAGCAAATCTGATAAGCGCACCCTTGGATAAAACAGGGAGACCCAAACGCCCCCGTCCGTGCGCCCTCACCCAGGGCGACACGGAGCGCCCCCCCGAACGAACGCACATGGGAGCAAACGGCAAACGGGCCGCGCCGGACGTGTACAAGGCACCCGGGCGGTCACAACTTAGCAAATATGCCACGGGTGCCCTCGGGCCAAACGACCTGACCCGAACGGACGACCTCACCTGGCACGACCAATGACCCGACCCGAACGAACGCCCTCACCCGGGGCGACACCGCGCGCCCACCCGAACGGACGCACATGGGAGCAAACGACAAACGGGCCACCCAGACGTGCACAAGGCACCCAAGGCCACAACCAAAGGCAATCCGACATGCGCCACCGAAACGACCCGAATTTAACGGGTTTGGGTCCTCGCACGCCACTCCGAACGAACGCCATCACTCCGACAGACACGCACGCCCCGACCCGAACGGGCTTACATGAGAAATTGAACTTATCGCCTCCTACAGGAAATGGCACCCCACGGACACAACTTAGCAAATCTGACACGGGCGCCTTCGGCCCAAACGACCCGACCCGAACGGACGCCCTCACCCGGCACGACACGACACGCCCACCCGTAAGGACGCACATGGGAGCAAACGGCAAACGGGCCGCCCGGACGTGCACAAGGCACCCGGGCGGTCACAACTTAGCAAATCCGACACGGGCGCCCTCGGGCCAAACGACCCCACCCGAACGGACGACCTCACCTAGCACGCCCGCCCGAACGGACGCCCTCACCCGGCACGACACCTCGCGCCCACCCGAATCCAGACGCACATGGGAGCAAATCTGCAAACGGGCCGCCCGACGTGCACAGTGCTGACCCGGCAATGGCACAACCTCAGCAACCGACGGCCCTCCCTGCCAAACGACCCGATCTGATCCCGACGCCTCAATTACACGACACGGGCGCGCACGACCAAACGGACGCACATGGGAGCAAACGAACGGGCCGGGCCCGACGTGCACAAGGCACCCTATGTCACAACTTAGCAAATCTCGACACTCGGCGCCTGAAAAAACCACCCGACCAACGAACGACCAAACGACTCCGACCCGAATGGACACCTCGCTCTCAAGACAACACGACGCGCCGACCCGAACGGTCACAAATAGAGCAACAAGAATGAAAGCCCAGACAAGTGCACACCCTTGCACAATTAATAAGGACTGCATAACTGACACTGGCGACCCTGGCTAAACCACTCCGACCAATCTGGGATGTCTCACTCCTAAGATGTTCACCCGAACGCACGCCCTCACCCGGCGCGACACAGCACGCCCGACCAAACGGACGCACATGGGAGCAAACGGCAAACGGGCCGCCCGGACGTGCACAAGGCACCCGGGCGGTCACAACTTAGCAAATCTGACATGGGCGCCCTCGGGCCAAACGACCCGACCCGGCCCGAACGGACGCCCTCGCATGGCACGCCCACCCGAACGGACGCCGTCATGCCGCATGACCAAACGACCCGACCCGAACGGACGCCCTCACACGGCACGACCGAACGACCCGACCCGAACGGATGCCCTCACCTGGCACGCCCACCCGAACGCACGCCCTCACCCGGTGCGAAACGGCACACCTGACCAAACGGACGCACATGGGAGCAAACGGCAAACGGGCCGCCCGGACGTGCACAAGGCACCCGGGCGGTCACAACTTAGCAAATCTGACACGGGCGCCCTCGGGCCAAACGACCCGACCCGACCCGAACGGACGCCCTCGCACGGCACGCCCACCCGAACGGACGCCGTCATGCCGCACGACCAAATGACCCGACCCGAACGGACGCCCTCACCCGGCACACCCACCCGAACGACCCGACCCGAACGGACGCCCTCACCCGGCACACCCACCCGAACGCACGCCCTCACCCGGCGCGACATGGCACGCCCGACCAAACGGACACACATGGGAGCAAACGGCAAACGGGCCGCCCGGACGTGCACAATGCACCCGAGCGGTCACAACTTAGCAAATCTGACACGGGCGCCCTCGGGCCAAATGACCCGACCCCGCCCGAACGGACGCCCTCGCCTGGTACGCCCACCCGAACGGATGCCATCGTGCCGCACGACCAAACGACCCGGCCCGAACAGACACCCTCACCCGGCACGACCGCACAACCCGACCCGAACGGAAGCCCTCACCCGGCACGCCCACCCGAACGCACGACCTCACCCGGCACACCCACCCGAATGCACGCCCTCACCCGGCGCGACACAGCACGCCCGACCAAACGGACGCACATGGGAGCAAACGGCAAACGGGCCGCCTGGACGTGCACAAGGCACCCGGGCGGTCACAACTTAGCAAATCTGACACGAGCGCCCTCGGGCCAAACGACCCAACCCGACCCGAACAGACGCCCTCGCCCGGCACGCCCACCCGAACGGACGCCATCGTGCCGCACGACCAAACGACCCGACCCGAACGGACGCCCTCACCCGGCACGACCGAACGACCCGACCCGAACGGACGCCCTCGCCCGGCACGACCGAACGACCCGACCAAACGGACGCACATGGGGAGCAAACGGCAAACGGGCCGCTCTCGACGTGCACAAGGCACCCGGCGGTCACAACTTAGCAACACACGGTGCCCCTTGCCAAACGACTCCGACCCGATCCGAATGGACGCTCGCCAAGACGCACCCGACCCGACCCGACGTTCCTCACCTCGCACGACCGAACGCGACCCGACCCGAACAGGCCCTCACCCGCACGACCGAACGACCATCCGAACAGACGTCGCTCACCCGAGACGACCGCGACCCGACCCGACCCCATCGACGACAGCGATGGGAGAAAATCGGCAACGGACGGGGCCGGACGTGCAAGGCACCCGGGCGGTCACGACTTAGCAAATCTAACACGGGCGCCCTCGGGCCAAACGACCCGACCCGACCCGAACGGACGCCCTCACCCGGCACGACCCGACCCGAACGGACGCCCTCACCCTGCACGACCGAACGACCCGACTCGAACGGACGCCCTCACCCGGCGCGCCCGACCAAATGGACGCACATGGGAGCAAACGGCAAACGGGCCGCCCGGACGTGCACAAGGCACCTGGGCGGTCACAACTTAGCAAATCTGACACAGGCGCCCTTGGGCCAAACGACCTGACCCGACCCGAACGGACGCCCTCACCCGGCACGACGGAACGACCCGACCCAACCCAAACGGACGCCCTCACCCGGCACGACCAAACGACCCGACCCGACCCGACCCGAACGGACGCCCTCACGGCATGCCCATCCGACCCGACCCGAACGGACGCCCTCACCCGGCACGCCCACCCGACCCGACCCGAACGGACGCCCTCACGGCACGCCCACCCGACCCGACCCGAACGGATGCCCTCACCTGGCACGCCCACCCGACCTGACCCGAACGGACGCCCTCACGGCACGCCCACCCGACCTGACCCGAACGGACGCTTCTTCCTCGGGCATCGCCCACCCGACCCGACCCGAATGGACGCCGAGCCACCGACTCAACCCGACCCGACCCGACGCCCTCGGCCAAACGACCCCACCATCCCGACCCAAACGGACGCTTCTACCCGCATTTACCAAACGCACTCGAACGGACGCCCTCACCTTGCGCACGCACTCGAAACCATCCTTTAACCAGACGCCCTCACCCGCAGACCCAACGACCCGGCCGAACGGACGCCTTGGGCGAAACGATCGACTCGGGACCCCGAACGGACGCTACCCGCCGACCAAACGACTCCGACCGGAACGGACGCCCTCACCCGCACGACCAAACGACCCGACCAAACTAGACGCACATGGGAGAAAACAAAAAACGGCCGCCCGGACATGCACCCGGCACCCACAACTTAGCAAATCTGACACGGGCGCCCTCCGACCAAACAGCCCGACCCGAACGGACGCCCTCACCCGGTGCCCACACGGCCCGCCCGACCGAATGGACGCACATGGGAGCAAACGGCAGACGGGTTGCTCGGACGTGCACAAGGCACCCGGGCGGTCACAACTTAGCAAATCTGATACGGGCGCCCTCAGCCCAAACGACCCGACCCGACCCGAACGCCTTTGGCTGGGCGAGTCGGGTGACCCACGACTGGGCGCCTCTGCACGAACTGCACGACAGTGCGGAATCCATTCCGGGAGCGTCCGGAGTCGGAATTGAGTGTCGTAAATTGCAGAATGTGCGTATTGACGGGCTGCATCTAACCGTACAGTTGGGAAGTGGATTGGACACACAGGGAGCTCGAGGGACGGTCTAAACTGGTTTGTAGTGCCGATTTGAGTGACCCTGCAGCACTTGGGCAGTTTTTTGCAGGATATTCCCAAGGTGAATTCTGATGATTGTAAATGATTGCTGTAGGCCAGTTTGATGGTTGACAAGCCTTAGAGCTTGGTCAAAAGGCTAACTTGCCTCTCCAAGGAGCAGAAGTGGCTTTTGCTGGATTGGAACTTATTATTTCATATTTATCATTATTAACAGGGAATTGCCCCTCCCTTGTATGTATGAGCATACTTGTGGATTGATAATGATGTTTATGTTTATTTCCGCATATCCAGAGAACCTTTGGTTAATAACTAACAAGTGTTGCTAAAGGCGTAGTCTATATACTTGAGTATTTGGAAAAAGAAAAAAGTACGGTAGTGCCGCACCCGTCTATAGCGTGGTTGAAAGACACCGAAGGTATAGGGGCGTGACAACTAGGTGCACGGGCGGTCACAACTTAGCATTTTCGATACGGCCTCCCTCACACGACCCGACCCGAACGCGTTTCCTTGGGCGCCCTCGCACGGCATGACCTGACCCGCCCTAACGAAGGCACAAAGGAGCAAACGGCAATTGGGTCGCACGAACGTGCACAAGGCACAGGGGCGGTCACAACTTAGCATTTTTTATACGGCCTCCCTCACACGACCCGACCCGAACACGTTTCCTTGGGCGCCCCCACACGGCACGACCCGACCCGCCCGAACGAAGGCACAAGGGAGCAAACGGAAAACGGGTCGCACGAACGTGCACAAGGCACACGAGCAGTCACAACTTAGCATTTTTTATACGCCCTACTCGAAGGTATGCATCCCATAGTGCATCAAAATCAAGACCAGTCTCGATCTCAGTTCCTCAGTGAACCAGATACTGCAAGATCATTGTAGTATGAAGCCTCCAATGAATGAAACTCCATCATGAACCCCCACGCATCATCCTATCCAAAGCGTTGGCAAGCATGCTTGTATTGCCCACGAGTGCCACCACAAGTTGTTCTCACCCTGCAAGTCATATGAATGTGCTCGTAGGCTGCTCATCCAACCAATGTCTTGTTGCTAAAAGTGAACAACGTCCATCAGCCCATCTATAAAAGATCTCCATGTAGCACCAACAATCGATCATGCTCAGCATATTCCTTCTTGACACTCCTCCATGATGCTCATAAGTGGGCACCTAGTAAGTGCACCTGCATAATGTCTCCACATAATGTCCTGCCATGCCCTCGTGTCAATGTACATGACTTTGGTTGCCCATGTGTCCATCAAGAGTAGACTCGCCTCAACCCTAGTCGCCATCATGTGTATAGTGTACAGGTTAAGTGCCCTCGGTCACTTCTACCATCATCATCATGGGTACTTCCTCCAAGTATTTTCCCCCGCTAAAGGTGCACCAAGAGTTCCTTCTTGGTTGTAAGCCATGAAGAAGTCTACCCAGACAATGTGCCCTACCACCAAGGCAGTCCATGAGCCATGCCGGGCACCTAGCCAGTTTCCATGTGGCTAAGCATGACTCGTATCTATCACAGAGATCATCAAGTTCCACCCTTGTCACGGGAATTTGAACCTACTAGAGCGAGGTCACAAATTTCCCTATCAAGGCCTACAACAAGAAATAATCCCCTCGCTTCTCCAATGTACAAGGTTCCATCATAGTCATCCGAGGAAAGGTCCTCCATGGTATTGGAAAAGAAGTCATCTTCTTTTCCATCCCTGCATACGGTCCATCTCCCAGATGCTCAATTGAAACACAAGCCATGTCTTCATGAAGAATCTCCAAGCGAGTGTCCTCCGTCCTCATCAATGTCTGCAATGCTTCCGATCCTGGTACCGCCTGCTCATAAATTTCCTCCTCGATCATTGTCACTTCTGCAAAATTTTCATGTGGTTCATCCCCCAATGCCTGCAATGTGCTTGGTCTAGGTTCAACTTGTTCCACGAGTTCTTCCTCGATCATATCCACATCCTCAACATCCTCCCCAGAATCATCCATCACCGATGCTTGCGATGTGCTTGGCCCTGGTCCAACCTGTTCATCAAGTTCGTCCTCGAATTCTACCACATCTGCAACATCCTTGTGAGAATCATCCACCATCAATGCTTGTAATGTGCTTGGTCCTGGTCCAACTTGTTCATCAGCTTCTTCCTTGACTTCAATCACATCTACAACATCCTTTGGTTCGGCCACAGTGGGCTTCATGCCACCATGCTTCATCTTTCCAAGGTCTCTAAGCTTGAGAAGCTTATCAATTAACTTCCTTCGTTCTTCTTCCACCTTGTCCATTTCTGCTCGGAGAATTCTCACTTTCTTCATAAGTCGAAACATTTCATCTTTTCTCATGCCAGATGTCCTCCTCTTGCACAATGTATCAATGGTCCGACTCACCTCATCAAAATCCTTTTCCACTTCCTTCGACTTCTCTTTAATTTCTTTGAAGTTCATTTCCAATGAAACAAACTCATCCATCAAGCTTCAATACCACCTGCAACGCTGCAACGGTATCCCTGCTCAATAATAATAATAATAATAATAAAAGCCACAAAAATGTAGCTCTGATACCAACTGTCACGCCCTTATACCTGTGGTAGTCTCCCAACCGCTCTATAGACGGGTGCGGCACTACCTTATTTTTCTCTTTTCAATTACTCAATAAGTAGACTACGCCTAACTCAACACTTGTTTAATTAATCTTCCAAAGTGCTCCTGTGCGGAAATAAAACAGCAATAAACATCAATATCAAACCACATGAATGCCCATACATTCAAGGGAGGGCCAAATCGCGTTAATGAGTCTGCCCAGTATTATGCTTCAATAAATCTGTACAATCTGCAATAACTATACAACCAAGCCTCCATAAACCATTTATGATTCTTGCCAAATGTGCTTGTACCTGGGTCTAGCCTTAACAGATTCCCAACAGTGCAAAAAATCCAAAGGAACCCAAAAATTCCCTTTCAGAACATGTTTCTGAAGTCTGCGCGAATTATGGTTCGAGTGGGTCACTCGGGTCACAGACGCCCTCGGCACCCTGAACGCGTTTCCGCACGCGGGTCACCGGGGTCACGGTCTGCACGCGTTTCCTGAACGCATTCGACCTGACCCGACCCTGCTGAACGAACTCCGCGCCTTCAGACACTGATCCGCGCGTCCGGAACGCGGGCGCGCCGCACGAACCCGACTCGACCTGAACGCGCCCGCCCTGAACACTGTTCTCCACGCGTCCTGCGGAAGGAACCCGACTCGACCATGCACTAAACACTGCACCGCACGCGCCTTGCGGAAGGAACCCGACTCGACCTGCGGGTGAACGCCGAACGAGTTTTTACCCGACTCGACCCAGACTCCGTTTCCCTGCTGCGGCTTCGCCCTCCACCCTCGACCTTCGCTCTGGCTCGAGCATTAGCTTGCCAATGGTGGAATCAACAAGATGTTGATGTCCTTCTTTCTTTCCTTTATCGTCCATCGCACGTCCTCCTTTCGTATGTGCCTTTGCCCACACATTGCTTCCATGGGTGGGGCTTGACCCATATAAGGCCGACCCAGTAAACGCCCATAAAGCCTTGGTTACGACGTGGCATTTCCTCCTTAACGTCGGCTTGCCACCACGGCCAGCCTATAAAACCTCCAAGCCAACACACGGCCAGCCTATAGTAGTCGAACGATGTTTTCTTCCGTCGGCGCGCCCGTCTAACCTTCCGTCGTGGTTTTCGTCGTTCGTCGCATGTCCACCGAACGCTTCCAATGCCTTCCGTTGTCGTCCTCAGCTCGTGGGTCTTACAGGGGCGGTTTCCGTCGCGGCGGGTGTATAATTGGACGGTGTCCATTGAGCAGGGACATGGAAACCTTACATTTCGCACAGTTGGGCGACTGTCGTCACGGCGGGGCGAGGAAACCTGTCACGCCCCTAGACCTTCGGTGACCTTTCAACCGTGCTATAGACGGGGTGCGGCACTACCGTACTTCTCCTTTTCGTAATACTCACGTATGTAGACTGCGCCTTTAGAAACACTTGTTAAATTAGTTAATCAAATGTTCTTTCAATGTGCGGAAAACATGAACATCATCATCACATCCACAGTGTACGCCCATGCATACAAGGGAGGCAACCCGTTAATACGTCCACGACAATATCTTTCATAAAATACTATAAATAGAGTATAAGTTCCAATCCAGCAAAAGACCCCCTTTGCTCTTTGGCAAGGCAAGTCACTTTTTGTCCAAGCTTACAATGCTTGCCAATCATTAACTAGCCCACAACAATCGTTTACAGCACTAGAATTCACCTCGGGAATATCCTGCATAAAACTGCCCAAGTGCTGCCGTGTCACTCGGGTCGGCACTGCAAATGGTTTCAGACCTCCCCGCGAGCTCTCCGTCCGTCCAATCCGCTCCCCCATCTATGTGGTTAGCTCCGTCCCATCAAAA
>JAXQQM020083008.1:187500-200000 GCA_034641835.2 Pinus albicaulis
ATGAAGAGGACAGTCGTCTCAAGGAGCCACACACAAAAACCCATCCAATTCCGAGAACACGGAGCGAAGGGGGAATTGTTCACATGTGCCTCCAAGGACGAGCATGGCCAACATTACCGCTCATGTGCTACCGAGTGGGGATGGAGAGAATGCGAATGTCGACCACCCTACAAATGACCCAAGGCCACTCTTCGGGCACACCCGACAAGCTACTCAATTACCAACCCACCTTTCACACGAAAATCCAACCCCTCCCCCCACCGAAAGGGGAGGAGGTGAACAATATAGCGAGGAGCCGATTTCACGAAGCCAACGAGACAAAAGCCCACCTCTCCAACCCACCAAAAAAGGAGGAGGTGAACAATATGGCGAAGAGCCAACATCGACGGAGCCAACGAGCGAGCAAGGGGCACGAGAGCGACATAGGCGACCGGCCAGTTGTCTCAAGGAGCCACACAAAGCGACCTCGTCCAACTCTGAGAACACAGAGCGGAAGGGTAACTCTTTTCACATATGCCTCCCAGGACAAGCATGGCCAACATTACCGCTCATGCGCTACCGAGTGGGGATGGAGAGAAGACGAGAGTCGACGACCCTACAAATGACCCAAGGCCACTCTTCAGGCACACCCAAACAAGCAACTCAGTTACCAACCCACCTTTCACACGAAAATCCAACCCCTCCCCCCACCGAAAGGGGAGGAGGTGAACAATATACCCAGGAGCCGATTTCACGAAGCCAACGAGACAAAAGCCCACCTCTCCAACCCACCAAAAAGGGAGGAGGTGAAGAATATGGCGAAGAGCCAACATCGACAGAGCCAACGAGCGAGCAAGGGGCACGAGAGCGACATAGGCGACCGGCCAGTTGTCTCAAGGAGCCACACAGAGCGACCTCGTCCAACTCTGAGAACACAGAGCGGAAGGGTAACCTTTTCACATATGCCTCCCGGGACAAGCATGGCCAACATTACCGCTCATGCGCTACCGAGTGGGGATGGAGAGAAGACGAGAGTCGACGACCCTACAAATGACCCAAGGCCACTCTTCAGGCACACCCGAACAAGCAACTCAGTTACTTCACACGAAAATCCAACCCCTCCCCCCACCGAAAGGGGGAGGAGGTGAACAATATACCGAGGAGCCGATTTCATGAAGCCAACGAGACAAAAGCCCACCTCTCCAACCCACCAAAAAGGGAGGAGGTGAACAATATGGCGAAGAGCCAACATCGACGGAGCCAACGAGCGAGCAAGGGACACGAGAGCGACATAGGCGACCGGCCAGTTGTCTCAAGGAGCCACACAGAGCGACCTCGTCCAACTCTGAGAACACAGAGCGGAAGGGTAACTCTTTTCACATATGCCTCCCAGGACAAGCATGGCCAGCATTACCGCTCATGCGCTACCGAGTGGGGATGGAGAGAAGACGAGAGTCGACGACCCTACAAATGACCCAAGGCCACTCTTCAGGCACACCCGAACAAGCAACTCAGTTACCAACCCACCTTTCACACGAAAATCCACCGCCTCCCCCCACCGAAAGGGGGAGGAGGTGAACAATATACCGAGGAGCCGATTTCACGAAGCCAACGAGACAAAAGCCCACCTCTCCAACCCACCAAAAAGGGAGGAGGTGAACAATATGGCGAAGAGCCAACATCGACGGAGCCAACGAGCGAGCCAGGGGCACGAGAGCGACATAGGCGACCGGCCAGTTGTCTCAAGGAGCCACACAGAGCGACCTCGTCCAACTCTGAGAACACAGAGCGGAAGGGTAACCTTTTCACATATGCCTCCCAGGACAAGCTTGGCCAACATTACCGCTCATGCGCTACCGAGTGGGGATGGAGAGAAGACGAGAGTCGACGACCCTACAAATGACCCAAGGCCACTCTTCAGGCACACCCGAACAAGCAACTCAGTTACCAACCCACCTTTCGCACGAAAATCCAACCCCTCCCCCCACCGAAAGGGGAGGAGGTGAACAATATACCGAGGAGCCGATTTCACGAAGCCCACCTCTCCCACCCACCAAAAAGGGAGGAGGTGAACAATATGGCGAAGAGCCAACATCGACGGAGCCAACGAGCGATCAAGGGGCACGAGAGCAACATAGGCGACCGACCAGTTGTCTCAAGGAGCCACACAGAGCGACCTCATCCAACTCTGAGAACACAGAGCGAAAGGGTAACTCTTTTTCACATATGCCTCCCAGGACAAGCATGGCCAACATTACCGCTCATGCGCTACCGAGTGGGGATGGAGAGAAGATGAGAGTCGACGACCCTACAAATGACCCAAGGCCACTCTTCAAGCACACCCGAACAAACAACTCAGTTACCAACCCACCTTTCACACGAAAATCCAACCCCTCCCCCCACAAGCAAGCAAAACGGGAGGAGAAGAACAATATAGAGAAGAGCCGACATCGACAAAGCCAACGAGCGACATATCAAAACGCTGATTTCAACAGAGCAAACGTGCGACCAAGGGGCACGAGAGAGAGTTACCGGAGCGCCGATTTCAACAACGCCAACAGGCAGCCAGTCATCTCAAAGAGCCACACACAACCACCCCATCCAAATGCTAGAAAACAGAGTGGACGGGAGAGATTGTTCAACCATGCCTCCAAGGACAAGCATGGCCAACATTACCGCTCATATGCTACCGAGTGGTGATGGAGAGAAGAAAGTCGACGACCCTACAAATGACCCAAGGCCATTCTTCAGGCACAACCGAGCAAAACAACTCAATTACCAACCCACCTTTCACACGAAAAGCAAAATCTGATAGGCGCACCCTCGGACAAAACAGGGCGACCTGAACGCCCCCGTCCGTGCGCCCTCACCCGGGGCGACACGGAGCGCCCCCCCGATCGGACGCACATGGGAGCAAACGGCAAACGGGCCGCCCGGACGTGCACAAGGCACCCGGGCGGTCGCAACTTAGCAAATATGGCACGGGCGCCCTCGGGCCAAACGACCCGACCCGAACGGACGCCCTCACCCGGCACGCCCAAATGACCCGACCCGAATGAACGCCCTCACCCGGGGCGACACGACGCGCCCACCCGAACGGACGCACATGGGAGCAAACGGCAAACGGGCCGCCCGGACGTGCACAAGGAACCCGGGCGGTCACAACTTAGCAAATCTGACACGGGCGCCCTCGGGCCAAACGACCCGACCCGAACGGACGCCCTCACCCGGCACGCCCACCCGAACGAACGCCATCACCCGGCGCGACACGACACGCCCGACCCGAACGGACGCTCATGGGAGCAAACGGCAAACGAACCGCCCGAACGTGCACAAGGCACCCGGGCGGTCACAACTTAGCAAATCTGACACGGGCGCCCTCGGCCCAAAACACCCGACCCGAACGGACGCCCTCACCCGGCACGACCGAACGACCCGACCTGACCCGAACGGACGCACATGGGACCAAACGGCAAACGGGCCGCACGGACGTGCACAAGGCACCGGGCGGTCACAACTTAGCAAATCTGACACGGGCGCCCTCGGGCCCAAGGCGACCCACCGAGCCAGACGGCCTCACTGGCACGCCGCCGACGGACGCCCTCACCCACGGCGCGCCCACCGAACGGACGCTCTCACCGGCACGACACGGCGCGCCCACCCGAACGGACGCACATGGGAGCAAAACGACAGAAACGGAGCGCCGGACGTGCACAAGGCACCGGGCGGTCACAGCAGCAATTCGGCACGGGCGCCCTCGGGCCCAGGCCACGACCGAACGGACGCCCTCACCCGGCACGACACGGCGCGCACGACCAAACGGCCGCACATGGGAGCAAACGGCAAACGGGCCGCCCGGACGTGCACAAGGCACCCGGGCGGTCACAACTTAGCAAATCTGACACGGGCGCCCTCGGTCCATACCACCCGACCCGAACGGACGCCCTCGCCCGGCACGACCACCCGAACGGACGCCCTCACCCGGCACGACACGACGCGCCCACCCAAACGGTCGCACATGGGAGCAAACGGCAAACGGCCCGCCCGGACGTGCACAAGGCACCCGGGCGGTCTGGCTGTAAATCGACACGGGGCGCCTCGGGCCGGGCGGGCCCGGAACGGACGCCCTCGCCGGCACGCCCCACTCGAACGTTCGCCTGTCGTGCCGCACGACCAAATGACACGACACGAACGGACGCCCTCACCCGGCACGCCCACACGAACGGACGCCCTCACCCGGCGCGACACGGCGCGCCCACCCAAACGGTCGCACATGGGAGCAAACGGTAAACAGGCCGTCCAGACGTGCACAAGGCACCCGGGCGGTCACAACTTAGCAAATCTGACACGGGCGCCCTCGGCCCGAACGACCCGACCCGACCCGAACGGACGCCATTGCCCGCCACGCCCACTCGAACGGTCGCCATCGTGCCGCACGACCAAACGACACGACACGAACGGACGCCCTCACCCGGCACGCCCACACGAACGGACGCCCTCACCCGGCGCGACACGGCACGCCCGACCAAACAAACGCACATGGGAGCAAACGGCAAACGGCCCGCCCGGACGTGCACAAGGCACCCGGGCGGTCACAACTTAGCAAATCTGACACGGGCGCCCTCGGCCCGAACGACCCGACCCGACCCGAACGGACGCCCTCGCCCGACACGCCCACCCGAACGGTCGCCATCGTGCCGCACGACCAAACGACACGACACGAACGGACGCCCTCACCCGGCACGACCGAACGGACGCACATTGGAGCAAGCGGCAAACGGGCCGCCCGGACGTGCACAAGGCACCCGGGCGGTCACAACTTAGCAAATCTGACACGGGCGCCCTCGGGCCAAACGACCCGACCCGACCCGAACGGACGCCCTGGCCCGGCACGCCCACCCGAACGGACGCCATCGTGCCGCACGACCAAACGACCCGACCCGAACGGACGCCCTCACCCGGCACGACCGAACGACCCGACCCGAACGGACGCCCTCGCCCGGCACGACCGAACGACCCGACCAAACGGACGCACATGGAGCAAGCGGCAAAGCGGGCCGCCGGACGTGCACAGAGCACCGGCGGTCTGGCCTTGGGGTGACACGGGCGCCCTCGGGCGAACGACTTGGAAGGCCCGACCCGAACGGACGCCCTCGCCGGCACGCCCACCGAACGGACGCCATCGTGCCGCACGACCAAACGACCCGGCCGAACGGACGCCCTCACCGGCACGCCCACACGAACGGACGCCCTCACCCGGCGCGACACGGCACGGCCGACCAAACGAACGCACATGGGAGCAAACGGCAAACGGCCCGCCCGGACGTGCACAAGGCACCGGGGCGGTCACAACTTAGCAAATCTGACACGGGCGCCCTCGGCCCGAACGACCCGACCCGACCCGAACGGACGCCCTCGCCCGGCACGCCCACCCGAACGGTCGCCATCGTGCCGCACGACCAAGCGACACGACACGAACGGACGCCCTCACCCGGCACGACCGAACGGACGCACATTGGAGCAAACGGCAAACGGGCCGCCCGGACGTGCACAAGGCACCCGGGCGGTCACAACCCGACCCGACCCGACCCGAACGGACGCCCTCGCCCGGCACGCCCACCCGAACGGACGCCATCGTGCCGCACGACCAAGCGACCCGACCCGAACGGACGCCCTCACCCGGCACGACCGAACGACCCGACCCGAACGGACGCCCTCGCCCGGCACGACCGAACGACCCGACCAAACGGACGCACATGGGAGCAAACGGCAAACGGGCCGCCCGGACGTGCACAAGGCACCCGGGCGGTCACAACTTAGCTAATTTGACACGGGCGCCCTCGGGCCAAACGACAGGCAGAGCCGAACGGATGCCCTCGCCCGGCACGCCCACCCGAACGGATGCCATCGTGCCGCACGACCAAACGGCCCGACCCGAACGGACGCCCTCACCCGGCACGACCGAACGACCCGACCCGAACGGACGCCCTCGCCCGGCACGACCGAACGACCCGACCAAACGGACGCACATGGGAGCAAGCGGCAAACGGGCCGCCCGGACGTGCACAAGGCACCCGGGCGGTCACAACTTAGCAAATTTGACACGGGCGCCCTCGGGCCAAACGACCGGACCCGACCCGAACGGACGCCCTCGCCCGGCACGCCCACCCGAACGGACGCCCTCGCCCGGCACGACCGAACGACCCGACCCGAACGGACGCCCTCACCCGAACGGACGCCCTCACCCGGCACGACCGAACGACCCGACCCGAACGGACGCCCTCGCCCGACACGACCGAACGACCCGACCCGAACGGATGCCCTCGCCCGGCACGACCGAACGACCCGACCCGAACGGACGCCCTCGCCCGGCACGACCGAACGACCCGACCAAACGGACGCACATGGGAGCAAACGGCAAACGGGCCGCCCGGACGTGCACAAGGCACCCGGGCGGTCACAACTTAGCAAATTTGACACGGGCGCCCTCGGGCCAAACGACCCGACCCGACCCGAACGGACGCCCTCGCCCGGCACGCCCACCGAACGGACGCCCTCGCCCGGCACGACCGAACGACCCGACCCGAACGGACGCCCTCCCACCGAACGGCCCCCCTCACCGGCACGGCCGGGCACGACCCGACCCGAACGGACGCCCTCGCCGGCACGGCCAAGACGGCAGGCCAGACGGACGCCCTCACCGGCACGGCCGAGAACGGCAGGCCAAACGGGCCGCACACATGGGAGCAAGCAGCAAAGCAGACGCCGGACGTGCCTGAGCACCGGCGGTCACGGCTCGCAAATCGACACGGACGCCCTCGGGCCAAGCGGCCCAGGCAGGCCGAATGGGCGCCCTCACCGGCACGGCGGGCGGCCGGCCGACGGGGCGCCCTCACCCCGGCGCGCCAGGCCAAGCGGACGCACATGGGAGCAAACGGCAAACGGGCCGCCCGGACGTGCACAAGGCACCTGGGCGGTCACGACTTAGCAAATCTGACACGGGCGCCCTCGGGCCAAGCGACCCGACCCGACCCGAACGGACGCCCTCACCCGGCACGACCGAACGGACGCCCTCGGGCCAAGCGACCCGAGCCGGAGCCGAACGGACGCCTTGTTGTAAGTATTGGCAACGGCAGGCAGGCAGGCCGCCCTCCACACATGGAAAAGCCCACCGAACGGCCCGGCCGAACGGACGCCCTCACCGGCAGCCACCCCGGAGCCAGGCCCAGGCCGAACGGACGCCCTCACCGGCACGCCCACCAGGCAGGCCCAGGCGGAACGGACGCCCTCACCGGCACGCCCACGGGCAGGCAGGCCGAGGAACGGACGCCCTCACCCGAGCACGGACCCCACCCGGCCAGGCCCGGCCCAACGGACGCCCTCACCGGCACGCCCACGAGCAGGCAGGCCGAGACGGACGCCCTCGGCGAACGGCCAGGCAGGCCCGGCGAACGGAGCGCCCTCGGCGAACGACCAGGCAGGCCGAACGTCCGATCTCACGCCGACCAAACGACCCGGCACGACCGAACGGACGCCCTCACCCGCCACGACCAAACGACCCGACCCGACCCGAACGGACGCCCTCACCCGCCACGACCAAACGACCCGACCCGAACGGACGCCCTTGGGCCAAACGACCCGAACGGACGCCCTCACCCGCCACGACCAAACGACCCGACCCGAACGGACGCCCTTGGGCCAAACGACCAGAACGGACGCCCTCACCCGCCCCGACCAAACGACCCGACCCGAACGGACGCCCTCACCCGGCACGACCGACCTGACCCGAACGGACGCACATGGGACCAAACGGCAAACGGGCCGCACGGACGTGCACAAGGCACCCGGGCGGTCACAACTTAGCAAATCTGACACGGGCGCCCTCCGACCAAACGGCCCGACCCGGACGGACGCCCTCACCCGGTGCCACACGACCCGCCCGACCGGACGGACGCACATGGGAGCAAACGGCAAACGGGTCGCTCGGACGTGCACAAGGCACCCGGGCGGTCACAACTTAGCAAATCTGATACGGGCGCCCTCGGCCCAAGCGACTCGACCCGAACGCCTTTGGCCGGGCGCCCTCACCCGACGCGCCCGACCCGACCCGAACGCGTTTGGCTGGGCGAGTCGGGTGACCCAAGACTGGGCGCCTCTGCACGAACTGCACTACGGTGCGGAAGCCATTCCGGGAGCGTCCGGAGTCGGAATTGAGTGCCGTAAATTGCAGAATGTGCGTATTGACGGGCCGCATCTAACCGTACAGTTGGGAAGCGGATTGGACACACGGGGAGCTCGAGGGACGGTCTAAACTGATTTGTAGTGCCGATTTGAGTGACCCGGCAGCACTTGGGCAGTTTTGTGCAGGATATTCCCAAGGTGAATTCTGATGATTGTAAATGATTGCTGTAGGCTAGTTTGATGGTTGACAAGCCCTAGGGCTTGGTCAAAAGGCTAACTTGCCTTGCCAAGGAGCAGAAGTGGCTTCTGCTGGATTGGAACTTATTATTTCATATTTATCATTATTAACAGGGAATTGCCCCTCCCTTGTATGTATGAGCATACTTGTGGATTGATAATGATGTTTATGTTTATTTACGCATATCGAGAGAACCTTTGGTTAATAACTAACAAGTGTTGCTAAAGGCGTAGTCTATATACTTGAGTATTTGGAAAAAGAAAAAAGTACGGTAGTGCCGCAACCGTCTATAGCGTGGTTGAAAGACACCGAAGGTATAGGGGCGTGACAACTAGGCACACGGGCGGTCACAACTTAGCATTTTCGATACGGCCTCCCTCACACGACCCGACCCGAACGCGTTTCCTTGGGCGCCCTCACACGGCACGACCTGACCCGCCCTAACGAGGGCACAAAGGAGCAAGCGGCAATCGGGTCGCACGAACGTGCACAAGGCACAGGGGCGGTCACAACTTAGCATTTTTTATACGGCCTCCTTCACACGACCCGACCCGAACACGTTTCCTTGGGCGCCCTCACACGGCACGACCCGACCCGCCCGAACGAAGGCACAAGGGAGCAAACGGAAAACGGGTCGCACGAACGTGCACAAGGCACACGAGCAGTCACAACTTAGCATTTTTTATACGCCCCCCCCTCGCACGGCACGACCCGACCCGACCCGCCCGAACGAAGGCACAAGGGAGCAAATCGGAAACTGGCCGCGCGAACGTGCACAAGGCACGCGGGCGGTCACAACTTAGCATTTTTTATACGGCCGCCCTCACACGACCCGACCCGAACGCGTGTCCTGGGGCGCCCTCACGCGACCCGACCCGACCGAACGCGTTTCCCTGCTCGAAGGTATGCATCCCATAGTGCATCAAAATCAAGACCAGTCTCGATCTCAGTTCCTCGGTGAACCAGATACTGCAAGATCATTGTAGTATGAAGCCTCCAATGAATGAAACTCCACCATGAACTCCCACGCATCATCCTATCCAAAGCGTTGGAAAGCATACTTGTATTGCCCGCGAGTGCCACCACAAGTTGTTCTCACCCTGCAAGTCATATGAATGTGCTCGTAGGCTGCTCATCCAACCAATGTCTTGTTGCTCAAAGTGAACAACGTCCATCAGCCCATCTATAAAGATCTCCATGTAGCACCAACAATCGATCATGCTCAGCATATTCCTTCTTGACACTCCTCCATGATGCTCATAAGTGGGCACCCAGTAAGTGCACCTGCATAATGTCTCCACATAATGTCCTGCCATCCCCTCGTGTCAATGTACATGACTTTGGTTTCCCATGTGTCCATCAAGAGTAGACTCGCCTCAACCCCAGTCACCATCATGTGTATAGTGTACAGGCTAAGTGCCCTCGGTCACTTCTACCATCATCATCATGGGTACTTCCTCCAAGGCTTCTCCCCGCTAAAGGTGCACCAAGAGTTCCTTCTTGGTTGTAAGCCATGAAGAAGTCTACCCAGACAATGTGCCCTACCACCAAGGCAGTCCATGAGTCATGCTAGGCACCTAGCCAGTTTCCATGTGGCTAAGCATGACCCATATCTATCACAGAGATCATCGAGTTCCACCCTTGTCATGGGAATTTGAACCTACTAGAGCGAGGTCACAAATTTATTTATCAAGGCCTACAACGAGAAATGCTCCCCTTGCTTCTCCAATGTACAAGGTTCCATCATAGTCATCCGAGGAAAGGTCCTCCATGGTATTGGAAAAGAAGTCATCTTCTTTCCCATCCCTGCATACGGTCCATCTCCCAGATGCTCAATTAAAACACGAGCCATGTCTTCATGAAGAATCTCTAAGCGAGTGTCCTCCGTCCTCATCAATGTCTGCAATGCTTCCGATCCTGGTACCGCCTGCTCATAAAGTTCCTCCTCGATCATTGTCACTTCTCCAAAATTTTCATGTGGTTCATCCCCCAATGCCTGCAATGTGCTTGGTCCAGGTTCAACTTGTTCCACGAGTTCTTCCTCGATCATATCCGCATCCTCAACATCCTCCCAGAATCATCCATCACCGATGCTTGCGATGTGCTTGGCCCTGGTCCAACCTGTTCATCAAGTTCGTCCTCGACTTCTACCACATCTGCAACATCCTTGTGAGAATCGTCCACCATCAATGCTTGTAATGTGCTTAGTCCTGGTCCAACTTGTTCATCAGCTTCTTCCTTGACTTCAATCACATCTACAACATCCTTTGGTTCGGCCACAGTGGGCTTCATGCCACCATGCTTCATCTTTCCAAGGTCTCTAAGCTTGAGAAACTTATCAATTAACTTCCTTCGCTCTTCTTCCACCTTGTCCATTTCTGCTCGGAGAATTCTCACTTTCTTCATAAGTCGAAACATTTCATCTTTTCTCATGCCAGATGTCCTCCTCTTGCACAATGTATCAATGGTCCGACTCGCCTCATCAAACTCCTTTTCCAATTCCTTCGACTTCTCTTTAATTTCTTTGAAGTTCATTTCCAATGAAACAAACTCATCCATCAAGCTTCAATACCACCTGCAACGCTGCAACGGTATCCCTGCTCAATAATAATAATAAAAAAGCCACAAAAATGTAGCTCTGATACCAACTGTCACGCCCTTATACCTGTGGTAGTCTCCCAACCGCTCTATAGACAGGTGCGGCACTACCTTATTTTTCTCTTTTCAAATACTCAATAAGTAGACTACGCCTAACTCAACACTTGTTTAATTAATCTTCCAAAGTGCTCCTGTGCGGAAATAAAACAGCAATAAACATCAATATCAAACCACATGAACGCCCATGCATTCAAGGGAGGGGCAAATCCCGTTAATAAGTCTGCCCAGTATTATGCTTCAATAAATATGTACAATCTGCAATAACTATACAGCCAAGCCTCCATAAACCATTTATGCTTCTTGCCAAATGTGCTTGTATCTGGGTCTAGCCTTAACAGCTTCCCAACAGTGCAAAAAATCCAAAGGAACCCCAAAATTCCCTTTCAGAACATGTTTCTGAAGTCTGCGCGAATTCTGGTTCGAGTGGGTCACTCGGGTCACAGACGCCCTCGGCACCCTGAACGCGTTTTCGCACGCGGGTCACCGGGGTCACGGTCTGCACGCATTTCCTGAACGCGTTCGACCCGACCCGACCCTGCTGAACGAACTCCGCGCCTTCAAACACTGTTCCGCGCGTCCGGAACGCGGGCGCGCTGCACGAACCCGACTCGACCTGAACGCGCCCGCCCTGAACACTATTCTCCACGCGTCCTGCGGAAGGAACCCGACTCGACCATGCACTAAACACTGCACCGCACGCGCCCTGCGGAAGGAACCCGACTCGACCATGCACTAAACACTGCACCGCACGCGCCCTGCGGAAGGAACCAGACTCGACCTGCGGGTGAACGCCGAACGGGTTTTTACCCGACTCGACCCAGACTCCGTTTCCCTGCTGCGGCTTCGCCCTCCACCCTCGACCTTCGCTCTGGCTCGAGCATTAGCTTTCCAATGGTGGAATCAGCAAGATGTTGATGTCCTTCTTTCTTTCCTTTATCTTCCATCGCACGTCCTCCTTTCGTATGTGCCTTTGCCCACACATTGCTTCCATGGGTGGGGCTTGACCCATATGAGGCCGACCCAGTAAACGCCCATAAAGCCTTGGTTACGACGTGGCATTTCCTCCTTAACGTCGGCTTGCCACCACGGCCGGCCTATAAAACCTCCAAGCCAACACACGGCCATTTTTGGGCGCGTTTATGCACGTCGCTCCTAAACGTCGCACGGTCACTGTGATAACGTTGCATAGTAGCCGGACGATGTTTTCGTCCGTCGGCGCGCCCGTCTAACCTTCCGTCGTGGTTTCCGTCGTTCGTCGCATGTCCACCGAACGCTTCCAACGCCTTCCGTCGTCGTCCTCGGCTCGTGGGTCTTACAGGGGCGGTTTCCGTCGCAGCGGGCGTATAATTGGACGGTGTCCATTGAGCAGGGACATGGAAGCCTTACATTTCGCACAGTTGGGCGACTGTCGTCACGGCGGGGCGAGGAAACTTGTCACGCCCCT
>JAXQQM020076575.1:0-13117 GCA_034641835.2 Pinus albicaulis
TGAGTCTCTGTTAAGTAGTACGCCCCTGCTCTGTGGAGGTTGAATCCCAACCAACCTCTAGGGTGTTAATTCCCCGAAACAGAACTGGCGACTCCGCTGGGGATCACATTCTTGTGATTCTCCTGTTGGGTTGTTTCAGCTGTTTGGAAGGTTGCCAACAGTTTTTTCTGTCTTTTACAGTCCAGTTTGCTTTCTTGCAGTGAGTCTGAAGTCTTGGTGTCTTTCCCAGGCTTGTCTTTTTTGTTTTTCATTATCTTTCTTTGTATACGCTCTTTTGTCTGCACACAGTCGCGTATACACGCGAGTTTGTATAAAGGGACCCGCGTATACGCGAGTTTCCCTTAACACAGACGCATATACACGCTGGTTGCATAACTGCTAGGTCGCGTATACCTAGGTAGATTTTGAAATTTTAGGATTCTGGTGTTTTTGGTCCTTTCTGGCTGTGGAGGCCTGTGTCTGCAGAGTCTCTGTACTTACTGGAGTGTGACAGAAGTGGTTTCAAGTCTTGTTTCTCTTTCGTTTGTTCGAAAACTAATATTTTTGGCAGAGTGTTCTTGTTGGTGCTGGCACTCCTGGATTGAGTTCCAAGATTGCTTTCTGAGCATTCTTGGCTATTCTGCTTTATCAGAACAGAGAGCTTCTACTCACTGACTCGCTCCTATCTTTGTGTTGTGCTTTGCATTGCGTTTTTTGCTTTGTTTTCGATTGGTTTTCTTGAATTTCATATGCTAGGGTTTTGTTGCAATTTTCAAAGAATTTTTCTTGCTTCTTTGGAGTCTTTTGTTGCGGCAAGTTTGCACTATTTGTCTAGGCTTCTTGGCTGAGTTTTTGGTCTTCCGTTGCTCTTATTGATCTTTCTATCATTAGCTTTATAAGGTTTGGGAGCATAGTTGAAGTTTGTGCTTGAAATTCGGTCTCGTTTTGGCTTGAATTGGGATAGTTGTGCTTGGTCTTCTTGAGCTCTTGTTTTATAAAACTAAAAATCCCAAAAACATTCGTTTTGCTTTTTGTTTTTTGCATTTCAAAAACTCAAAAAAAATTTGGTTTTGTTTTTGTTTTTGTTGTTGCGTTTTTCATTTTCGTTTGGCCTTATCTTTTGGAGCTTTTGTGAAGTTTCTTGCTTCTAGTTTTTGGTTTGATTTTGAGGAGAAGTTGTCATTTGATTCCTTTTTCTTGTTGTCAAGTATTTTTGTTGTCTCATACTAAGAGTTCTTGTTTCAAAAATTGGCTTTCTGAACAACAAAAGATGAGTTAAAACTGAAGGAGCTTTTTGGGAAATTTCACCTTGTTTCAAGGGACTTTTTTGCATCTTAGAATTTACATGCTAGTAGTCATTTGCATTAGGTGCATTGAATCATTTAGTTAGCTTCTTAGTTTTTGTGAGTGTGAGTTTGTAATTCGAAAAGAAAAATACATTTTTTAGTCTCGTAGAACCTGTATAGAAATTGCTCTTCATCGAAAGACAAAGAACTGCATGTGCATGTAGTCGGGTTTTTATTAATTTCTTTTGCATCAAAACACCATTGGTTTCAACTCCATATCCTTGTGATTTAATACAACAGCCCTTAAAATAAGCGATTTAATCTAAAATCAACTAGCAAGTTTTACTAAGTGTCAATCACCAACTAGCTAGGTTGTAGGGCCTTGGAATAGGTGAGAGGAGAGTTAACTCTCCAAGGCCGCTCAAACAAACATGAAGTTGATTAATTGAGCGAAATCCAACTTCGTGAGGTGGACTGGGAAAGCTCTCATCCGAGAGTCAAGCGCGAGGGGAAGTGAAGGTTAAGAAGAGGGATACCCCCCCTCCGATTAGCTGAATCTGACCTCAAGACCGTTCCGCCCAGCTTCTGATACGGATTGGTGTCCATAGTTACTGTTCCTAGGTTCCACACAGGTGACTGCGGGGGGGAATACCCGTGGTACCTGAGGCAGACGTCGCATCACTTTCAGCAGTACTTCTGGGGGGTGCCCTTGCGAAGCTTGGGTGCTTGAGCCGACAAAGGCTGTCGTTAGGAGGTCGGCGTAACTGTTTCCGATACCTTCGCTAGTTGTTCTGGGCCCTAATCATCCCAGACTGCTTTCGGAAGGCCCTATACTTCGCTTTCTTGTATTTTGGTGTCCGGTCCTCATCACCCGGAGCGGAAATACTTGGAGGCCAACTGCTCTTCATTTCTCGAAGTTTGATTTTGGTAGTGCTCTTTGCTCCTAGCTTGCTTAGCTTTATACTTTTTTGAGTCTAATTAAAATTTGTTAAAGTGGCTGATCAAGCGCCTCGTCGATCGAGGAGAATCCGGGGGTTATCTCCCGAGAGTGCAGAGCCTTCTTGCGAGCGTAGGAGCGGTTAGCGGTGGTTTTTCTGCAATAGATCGCGCGTGGAAGAGATCCTCCACTAAGGTCTGAAGGTTCATTAACGATTCGTGTCGGTTAAGGAGGAAGCGTTCTTCTCCTGTGGTATTGTTTCCTCGGAAGAAGATTTTCGGATAGAAGATATACCTACCTGCGACTACGAGGCCCATCTCCCTCTTCCTCCACGATCATCCGTTTGTTATTAGATTACATGGACGGTCGAGAAGGCACGGATCTTCCCGCCTCTTCCTTATCTTGATGGCACGGCGGGAAGCAACGGCTTCTACGAAACGAATCTTGTGGGCATTCGATTTGCTTCTGTCGGGCGGAGCATACTGCTCTATCTTCGAGTGTTTCTAGCACTGCTATGTTTGGCTCTGGGTTCACCCAAGCATATGCTTCTCAATCTGGTCCCTTTGTTTCAGGGATGTCCATTGCTAGAAATCCCTCTTTTTCCTTTACCGCCGGTGCAGCTGGATCTACGCCCATGTCTAACATGGCTAGTGGATCAGCTTCGTTTCAGGGTTTCCCCTTTGGGACTGGGCATATTCCCAGTCCCAATCCTTCTTTAGGGTCATTTCCTTTTACGTCCCAGACCCAGAGTTTCAACCCTTGGTCTGGGGGGAAAAGTTCGACTACTTTTATGGGATGGAATCCTATGTTTGCAACGTCGGGGGCAGGGAATCAGTTCTTTGCGAGTCATCAAGGGAATGCTTCTTTCCCTGCATCGAGTGGTTATCAGTCTTTTTCTCCTCTGTCTAATGCGTGGAACCCCTATCAGGGGCTTTCCTCTTCAGTCAATACTTCAGCGGGGGGAACTAGTCTGGGTTTTGGTAACTCGGCGTGGGGAGGAGGTTCTTCTCCGTTTCTACGGGTCCTTTCTAGCAGCCTGGTGCCTCATCAAATCCAGGCTATTCTTTTCAGAATGTTGGAAATCCATCCCATCAAGGATGGAATTCTCAGGCTCCGCCTCGATTACCATTTCTGGCAACGTTAAACTTGCCAGACTTGGCGAAGTTAACTAATGACCCGATTCGGTATAGTCCGGGGTGGCCTCCGGTTCCAGCCAAACTTCCTTCAGACATTCCTAAGTTTGAAGGTAAGAATGGTGAAGATCCGGCAGACCACATCACCACTTTCCACTTATGGTGCTCTTCAAACTCTCTGATCGACGACTCGATTAGATTGAGATTATTTCAGCGCACCTTAACTGGAAATGCCGCAAAATGGTATATAGAGCTCACTGGGGGCAGTTTCGCCACATTTGGAGAACTGGCTGTCACTTTTATTAACCATTTTCAGTTGCCTGTCAGATATGAGGCTGGGACCGAACTCCTGGCTAATTTTAAGCAGGATGAGGCAACTCACATTTCTGATCATATTCAGGAATGGAGGAGAAGGAAGAGGCTTATCAAAGCCCATATTCCAGGTGAGTTCCTTCTCGAGTGGTTTTGAAATCGCTTCAGTCAGACATTTCAAAGGATGTATCCCTATCTGGGGTATTTTCCGAGGAGCAGGCCATTTTTAGGGCCCAGCAGTTAGAACTGATATATTCTCAGTCTGGGGTACTTTATAAGTATTTGCCCAATGCTCCTCGCTCCAAGTTGGATTTATCGAAACCCAAACCTGGTCCGCATGGTGACGGGCTTGTCGGATCGGTCAATAGTAGTGCAGCCAGCCTGCTTTCTCAATTGCAGCAGTTGTCTTTACAATCTGCTCCTTCTGGTCAGGCTATGCCTGCTGATTCATCCCCTTCCCAGTCTTTGTCCATAAATTTTGTCCAATCTTCAGAACCCAAAGGAAATCAACAATCCGATGGGAAGAAGAAGGGACGTAATAACAAGAAGAAGGGCAAGAATGGGAAGGGCAATGAAAATAAAACCAACGAGCGTGTTGGTGAGGGCCAAAAGGAGAAAAAGAAAGTGAAGTTTCCATGCAAGCTTTGTACTAGAGACCATCTCACACACCTTTTCCCGAAAATTCAGGATGCTCAGCGCCTGTTATCTCAGCAGGGTTCTTCTAGTTCCCAGGCTGTGCTAACAAACCCTTTTCCCCAAGGGCAGCAATTAATTGCTGGCGCGAACCAAAATCCTGGGGCTTCCTCTGGAGGTGCCCAGGAAGGGGAAATTCCATCGAATATCTTTATGATGAGTGCTCACGTGGATGTCGCTACGAGATCCCGTGATTATGGCGGAGAGGAATCTTCGAAAGCTAAGGAATTTCCTGATGCTACTGAGCCGCTTCACATCATGAAGCCAACTATTGAGTTTGTGCCCCGGATACCGAAGGCATCCTCTAAGCGGTCAACGATTAATCCGAACGCGAGAGCTACCCAGAACTACTCGATTGTAGAAGATCTGGCGCAGAGTCCTTGTGCTATGTCTGCCTTAGAGGTACTCCAGTCTTGTCCGGCTCAGCGCAGTGCTTTGCTCACTGCCATTGGGGCTATTGATCCGAAAAATTCTCTTCTGATTACCTTTGATATGAAGAATTTTAAGAAGAGACTTCCTCATCATATGGCCTTCCATATTAAATCATCGTATCGGAAGACTAACATCTTTTGCACGGTTGTTGATGAGGGTGCTTCTACTTGCGTGATGTCTTTCGCATGCTGGAAGACACTTGGATCTCCAAAAGCTGCTCCGTCTAGCACTATTCTTACTGCATTCGATGGTCATTCTCACAGACCCCATGGTATTGTCCCGGCTTTGCCCATCTGTGTTGGGGGAAAAACCGTTAACATAGAAGTTGAGGTAGTAGATGCAGCCTTGGACTACAACCTTCTGTTGGGGAGGAACTGGATATATGACATGGATGCTATCGCATCCTCACTATTTCGAATTGTATGTTTCCCCCACGAAGGGAGGATAGTCACGGTGGATCAACTGGACTGTCCTCCTGTAGACCTGGATGCGCCTTCTGACTCATCTGTGCCTAAGTTGGATAATACTAAGGCGCCTGTCGAGAATCTAGGATTTGGAATGTATTCTTCCCTGATGGGATCTTTCGATCTTCCTCCTCCTAAGGTGTCTATTAATGCTATTTCATCCTCCAAGGCTCCCCTTCGAAGAGAGTTCTTTCGAACTCATTATTTTTCGGACCCTTGGACCTTACCTTCCCCAACGACCACATTGGAGGAAGGGCAAGTGGGTGGAATGGCATTCCCGATGTCTGCAGCTGAGATTGCATATCAGTTTGTTGTTGACACTGCAGAGTCTGATCCAGCTCCTTTTTCGCCGGAAGAGTTGGATGGTGATGTGGCTCCGGCTTGGACGCTTACTTCTTCTTCTGCCCAGGATTGTCTAGATACCACTCTTCCATCTGAAGAGGCCATCCTGGAAGCGATGACAGGTATAGATAGACCGTGGGATGAATTGCATCATCGGTCTTACTTCCTACCTGACTTGAGCGAAGTCGAAACAAGTTTTCCAAGTCCTCAGTCTCCTGGACCTGTTCACCCAGTCTTGAGCCCCTTAGCACGGCAGGGTTTATCTTTGAAGGGCTGTCATTGTGATCTCTCTGGCTATCCGAGTGAACATCTCAGGAATCCCAATATTGAATGAGATATTCATTGGGTTTGAATGTTCCCGTGAAGAAGTTCAAATCTATACCGAGCTCTTCAAAGAGTATAGGGATGTTTTTGCTTGGTCATATGAGGAAATGCCTGGCATAGACCCATCTATCGTCCAGCATGAGATCAAGACGTATGAAAACGCTAAGCCGGTCAGGCAAAAACTTCGTCCGGTTAATCCTAGGAAGGTAGCAGCCATCAAAGCTGAAGTTGAAAAGCTGCTTAAGGTGGGATTCATTTTCCCAGTTCCTCTTACTGAGTGGGTTTCAAACCGTTCACAGTAGATAAAAGCAAAGAACAGTCGAGTATCTCAGGATTTACGAAGACACAGATAATTTGCATGTCTAAAGATAATTACCCCACATAAGTTCATTGATCGAGATTATTATTGTGAGTGTCTTGTGCAGACTTTCTCCTTCATGGACGGTTTCTACTGATATAAATCAAATTACTATCAGTCCGAATATCAACATAAGACCGCATTTATTTATTTGTCCAGAGATGCACGTTTGCATATAAGAAAATGCCTTTTGGTCTTAAAAATGCGGAGCTACCTTTCGTTGGGCCATGTCTTACGCCTTCCACGACATCGAAAATCATTGAGATACTTAGATGATCTAAATGCTCATTCTCGAAGAGGATGGATCATCCGAGCCACCCTCCGGCAAATATTTGTGAGATGTCGTTTTTATAAGTGGTTGAATCCGAACAAGTGCGTTTTCGCGCGGTAACATCAGTGGCAGTGGGATTTATGGGTAGTGAGAGGATAAGGGTAGATCCCTTCAAGGTTGAGGCAATACTTCGGTTGCCTCCCCCGTCTTCAATCCGTCGACTTCAAAGTCTCCAAGGGAAGTCTAACTTTCTTCGGAGGTTTATCGTTAACTATGCTGAGATTACAAAGGGATATATGAGACTGTTGAAGAAAGGAGTTCCTTTTCTTTGGGACGTCTATGCTCAACGCTCATTCGATGCCTTGAAAAAGGCATTGACCTACTGCTCCTTTGCGAGTCCACCCGATTATAGCGAGATTTTCTTTTGTCATTTGTGACAGAATCTACCATTAGTATGGATTGCAGTTCGGAGATGATGCTCTTATTGAAGCATGTTATTTACTATCTTAATTAGAGGTAGAGTGGTCTGAACCCCGATATACACTAGATAGAAAAATTAACCTTACTTAACAGTCCACATCTTTGTCTGTGGCGACCTCAACATTACGTGTATCGCTAAACTTATGTCTTAGCGTGCCAATCATGGAATTTGTCTCAGTAGTGATTGGGGGCAAATATAATAGATGGATTGTGATATTACAGGAATTCGATCTAGAGTTCATGTCTGCCAAATCCAAGAAGTCATTAGTCTTTGCGGAATTGATCTCCGAGTTGCCTTGTGGTGAGGAGATGATCTATGATGAGTCCTTTCCGAACGAACACTTGTTTCTTATCTCTCCACAAGATCCTTGGTATGGGGATATCATTGTGTATCTCCAGACTGCGAAGTTTCCCTCTTCTTTTTCGAAAGATGAGCGTCGTAAGCTGCGTCACTTAGCTAAAAGTTATCTGATTATTGGTGATGTTTTGTACCGTCGAGGGGTTGATTCAATCCTAAGACGCTGCTTAACTTTCGAAGAAGCTGAGGCTGTGCTCAATGATTCTCACGGTGGAGCTTGTGGGGGTCATTTATCAGGGCTTGCTACAGCCCAAAAGATTTTGCGTGCTGGCTACTTCTGGCCCTCGATTTTCAAAGACTGTTTTGAATCGGTCAAGAAGTGTCATCCTTGTCAAGTGTATACTCGAAAAATGCGCGCTCATCCAGCTCCGCTTTTTCCAGTCGTTACTGTCGGACCCTTTACAAAGTGGGGTATGGATTATACTACTTGTAACCCGCCTTCGGCAGAAGGTCACAAGTACATTATCGTAGCAGTAGACTACTTTACGAAGTGGGTCGAGGCTATGCCTACTTTTGGGAACGATGGTGAGACTGCAGCTCTTTTCTTCTTCAACCAAGTCATCGCTCGTTTCGGTATACCTAGAGAGATTGTCACTGACCATGGCAGTCACTTTCAGAACAGTATGATGGCTGAGTTGGCTCTTAAATTGGGTTTCCTGCAGGAGCATTCATCTCCATATTATCCTCAGGCCAATGGCCAAGTGGAAGCCGTGAATAAGTCCTTGAAGACAATTCTTCAACGGACGATTGATAAACATAGATCCAATTGGCACATTATGCTATATCCTGCACTCTGGGCATACAGGACGTCAGTGAAAACTGCAACTGGCTTTACTCCGTTTCAGTTAGTCCACGGGGTGGAATCCGTATTTCCCATTGAATGCGAGATTCCTTCCCTTAAACTGGCTGTTGAGCTTCTTCCCGACACTTCTAGTCTGGCAGAGCGGCTTCTTCATCTGGAACATCTTGATGAGCAGCGTCGAGATGCCGCCACGTTGAACGAAGCACATAAAAACCGAGTTAAAGCTCAGTACGATAAGGCAGTTAAGCCTAGGGTCTTTTCCGAAGGTGACCTTGTTTTGGTCTATGCCCAAGAAAAATATGCCTTGGGGGCAGGAAAGTTTAAGTCGATGTGGTATGGCCCCTATATCGTTAAAAAGGTCCTTAAGAAAGGAGCGTATACCTTGGTTGACTTCGAAGGGAATGAGTTGCCGGAGCCCCGAAATGGGCTCTATCTGAAGAAGTATTATGCCTAGGCTTTGGCCTGGCATTTTGCTTTGTATATAGTAGGTTTTTTGTCTTGTACATATCTGTTTGATTTTCGTTTTTTGATGAGATGGTGATGTTTTTGATCTGCTTTGGCAGGTTGTGTTGATGTCATGAGTCATTTTGGTTTCGCCGATGGTGCTAGTAGACACACCCGAAACTTAGCTTCCGCGGCTTGGGTGCTTCATTATCCTTCTGGTCAGCTATTGGTATCAAGAGGGGTCTGCATTGGTCCTGCTTCCAATAATGTAGCAGAATACACTGCAGTCATTCATCTACTCTCGGAGGCAATATCCTTGGGTGTTGATTCGTTGGTAGTTTTCTTGGACTCCCAGCTGGTGGTGTCGCAGTTGAACAACACTTATCGAGTACGAGATCCAATTTTATTACGATTGTTCTTGAGGGTACGTTTGTTACAAAGGTCATTTCAATTTTTAACATTCATTCATATTCCTCGAGCTGACAATTGGTTTGCTGACTCATTGGCTAATCAAGCTTTAGATTGGTATATTAATCATTCAATACAATAAATTTTAATCATCACAAACATCATACATTTGATACATTTATCACATCACATCAAATATCGCTGTATATATCATCGGAGTGTCAAAAACTTTACAAAATTTGGATCCATAAATGCCGTACAAAACTTGGGCTTATGCCCCATCATGTTCAGTCTCAAAAAAGAATATACAGTCATCTAACATATAAAATCTGTCTACTCCTGAGGACCCTGCCCAGAAGCCGTGTTCCTATAGAACATAACTGCAGTGGCCACATGGCGGAATAGTCTAACCCAGTCACGGGGTACTCCTACAACCCGTCTCTGGACGGCTTCCGGCAAATCCTCCACGGCAGCCATAGGGATTTGGCGGGTCAATCCCTCCAAGTTTCTCTGAACGGCCTGGAGAGTCCTGTCGGAATCCACTGTCTCCGCCTCACCTCTGCGGCGCTTGTGGCGCGGTAGGCCCTCAGGACGAACTGGTCCAACATCTGAAACATGATCATTTTTTATTGTCAGTCATTATGAATCCAATCAAAAACATGTTTGTTTTCATTTTTTCATACATATTTGAAAAAATCCAAAAAATCATATAAGTCAAATTTTTTTTTTGCAAAACTTACCGACTGCTCCCCATGCTGTGCCAGGTGGAAGAACTAGATCTGGATCTCCACGGAAATCCATCCCGGCATAGGGATAGTCGTCCACTGCGATGATCTGTTCTCCCCACCACAGGAAGAACTCATCGTCCCACGTGGTCCGGGGTACCTCACTACCCCCCAGTCTCTTCATCATGTCTGCCCAACGGGCAATTCTTGGGTCCCGCGGGCTGCTGATAGTCGAGATGACTCTGGGTCTCAAAGCTGGAACTCTCGAAGAAGAAGAATGTAGTCAAAATGGTACCATAGCCAAAGTGTTTAGTTTTGGTCTGGCGAATAGAAGTCAGCTGTTGTTTCATATTCAGTAGCAGGGCTGTGCACCAATCATACACATGAACTAAGCACTCTACAGCTATGCTCATTTGCGTCCTGGACGCCTGATGTAGTGAGGCAGATCCTGCCACTCTGCCGATGGTGAACAGGAGGATCTTTATGTGCAAATCCCTGATATCTCTAATTGCAATCTGCGTTCCAACCTTCTTGGAATTATCTACGCAATATATTTGGACATAGTCTTCCATGGTCAACCCTCCCAGGGGCTTTCCGTGCAAGTCCACTGGATCTCCCCTCCTGGAGAGTCCAGTGATGAAGTATATATCCTCCACTTCTATGCGTAGTGGCATCTGATCAATTATGAAGCAATCCTGATCTGGTTCCCAGTAATTTACGAGCATTTCAAGCAATCGCACATTACTTTTCATATTGGGCATTTTGAAGAATTTCAATAATCCACAGTTTCGGAGGATGTTTTGAGCTGCGCGGTCCTGCATGACCTCTTGGTCTACTGCACTATGCTCACGTTCCCTCCAAGAGATAGTCATCCTGAAAAATTTCATCAAATTTGCATTAGAAACACTTTTTTGAAAATGGACCTGCGCATACGCGACTTTCCCTGTGCACAGTCGCGTGTATACGCGGCTTGCCTTCATTGAACCCGCGTATGCGTAGATACGCATTTTTTAATAAGGGTTTCAAGGTAAAAAATCACTTAATTTTAGTTTTTAAACGGACAAAATGAATCAACAGGATGATTAAGGAGCCTACCTGAAGTTTCGCTGAATTCCGACGGTCGGTTCTTCCTGATTTGACGAAACAAGTTTTTAGCTCCAGAGCTCTTTTTCCAAATCAGCTATGCATAATGAACCAATTGAGAGGTAATTTGTGTATTTATGGCTAAAAATTGAAAATTTTTGCAAAAATTTCCTTATGCTTATTTTTTCGATCTATCTTATGCTGTATAACTCGATTGCTTGGAAGTGCCCAGTTTGGTATATTTTCAGGTACATTTTGACGATTTTTGGGATTTTTCCGGATTTTTGATCCATGATTTCAGACTCTTCACGGCAGGTATATGATCTTCACTGGCATATAGGTTAGGGAATCAATTTCCGCTGCATCTTGCATTCTAGCCTCCATACTGATCACTTGCCTTAGGGTCGATCCCATCAGGTCATGAGCATTACACCCATTTCACTCGCCGATTTTTAAATCATGACTTGATGGTAGAGCCTTCCTTTACATGGGCTTCCTAGTTAGTTCCTCGCTATCACTTGTTGCCCATGCTGCTTTTTATGTAGGCTCGGGAGTCCTCTTTTAGTCCCGCCATGTCTTCTGTGTTGAAGCTTCATTCTTCTCCTTCATCACTTATCATTTTTCTGGCTTATACCCTAGAGGCTCCCTGGTGTCGTTAAGTTGTATTACTGCATTGCATATTGGCTACTTGCTTATCCTGGCCTTTAGCCGGCTTCATTTGGACTCGATGTTTAAGCCAACTTTTGACCTTGACTTTCTGTACAAGTTAACCATTGCATGCACTTAGCTATCATGACTCGACACCTTTGTACCCATGGATGGAACGTTCCTCTGAGTATCACTGACCAGTTTTCGCCACCTTGCATTGAGCATAGGATTGTTCCAATCCCAGGAACTAGTGCATCTGTTTTCTTGATACTCGTTCTATCCATTGTATCATAGCATTCTTTTATTCTTTTTCAGGCTTATTATGAAAAAGACAAAAAAATCAAATATAACAAAAAGAGCGGGAACGGGATGTATCTTCGTTATTTCGATGGCAGTACAGAGTCAGTTTGTCGCCTTTGAACAAAGCACATATACTTATATATATTTCCTTCATTTGGGATGGTTCTAGTTTGACCTAGGTTCAGCCTTTACCATGTTTCACTTGTCAGTTCTTCCCCGGTTGGTTATCTCTTCCAATCATATGGAGAGTTTGTTTTGCCTCCTGCAAGACAGACTTATACAGTGTCACTTTTTACTGCCATGGTCATCACAGAGTCGTGCTTTTGTTCAAGGGAAGTCTAGCCCGAGTCGGCCATTCTGCGGTGTCTCTTGACTCATTATTCAGTCGGCCTTCCCGGTCTTGTCAGTATCATGTTCTATCACATCAGATGTTTTGATCTTCTGCTCGTGCTGGTTTGAGAAGGTCTCCATTGACTTCTTGCCGGCGGCTTTGTCTCTTATCGACTACGACACATTGCTCTGAGAGCAAGCCTAGAGCCGCACCTTGGGCCTATTTCCATCATTGATAGGTGACCTCGTGCTCAGCATTTGATCATCATCATGGGTCTTTGACTGAGTGGTTTCCCCTGTGTTCGACGTCAGCACACATTATCACACTTGGGATTCGTGCAGTACCGGGATTTCCATTTGACCCTATCGGTGGATTTCTCGCCTCTGTGTCAGCTTTCATTATTGGTTGGTTCAGAGGGTTTCTTCCGTGCGCTAGCTTCATCTTGTGCACGTCGGAAACGTACTTCGGTTTTGGTTCCATCACTCTCCTTCGTCCGATTCCTTCCAAATCTTGGCCTGCGGGTTACACTCGCGCCGGACTGATGTGGGATGCCTTAATGCCTTCCTTCCAGCAGATCTTTTCCCATCGACTCCGACTCATTTCTCTGGGAATAAGATCTAGAGTCTTTTTGTCAGTACCTTAGGGTTTGCAGTCATCAGTGGCAGACTCTTCGCTATCGACAGTGGGGATTCATCATTGCCTCCCGATTGGTAGATTCTTTCAAGTGTTCGACTTCAACTCATTCATTCGCACTTGTCAGATTGTACTGGGGCACCTTGACACTCATTATCATTATCGGTGGGTTGTCTCGCGTTGGTTAACGGTATACATCATTGACCGGTAATCCAACGATTTCTCATATGGTCGACTTCAGCTCATTTATTCCCATTGTGTAGAATTGTGCCATAGTGATCGGTGAAGACCTCGGGTTGCATCAGCATTTTTCGGTTCACTTTTGACAGTCCATTCAGTTTCTGCCAGTGATGCCATCCACCCTTATATGTTGT
>JAXQQM020060736.1:0-47205 GCA_034641835.2 Pinus albicaulis
TAGGGTTTTGAACGACTTTCTTGCTTCTCCCCCTAAGCTTTGAGCAAACAATCTGAGTTTGACGGTTTCATCATCGATCTCATTTCTATCAAAATAGTCATTCATCTTGTCCACATGTTGTGAGGCAGTAATAGCACCACTGGCATCATATAATGGAATTTTGGACTGATAGTCCCGTGGTAGATTGACTAAAGGTAAAGGAAGGATCAGAGGAGCATACCATGTTGCCATGATAAGAGGTTGTGGAAAAAGTGAGGGGTTTACAGGTGGAGGATGTAAGATGGGAGGGGGATGATGGAATGGAGTAGCTTGAACAGTGGGAGTATGGATAACAGAAGTGGATGGACCAGTAAGAGACTGTTGAGTAGATCTTGGATGAGAGAAACCAAAATTATGAAGGAAATGAAAATCAGGTGGGGTAGTTTCTCTGCTAAAAGTTTTCTCACCACTATGTTGGGGTGAGTGTGAAGACTCAAAGTGTATCTAATCTATATCATCAAGTGACCTAGTTCTGAATGGGTTTCTTAAGTCAACTTGTGTATTTTGGAGAGCTAAGAGATTTTCGGGAACAAAATTAGCTCTATGGACTAGTCTGACAACAGTTGAAGTTTTAGGCTTAGGAGACTTCCTAAGGATACTTTTTGGATTATCAATTATATCAGGAGGATTTGGGTTAGGATAGGCTTTAGTGTGGACTCTTCTAGAAGCCACTATGCTATGTTTTCAGACCCAATGATAAGAAACGTTTAACCAAGTATGACAATCTTTTAATGGGCTAACTGATCTTTTAATAAGAAAACTTAATCTTCAAAGTTTATTTAACTGAGTTTGTATGATGTTATGATAGTTGTTGTGGATGATTTTGTCACCACCCTAGAGACAACCTAGAGTTTCCATAGACCAATGCCTAGGACATCTTAATATAGCGGGGAGGCATGTAATACAACTTGGGTTGTCAATCCAAATGCCTTCCTACTATCTCTTGTTTGAACAAGGAAATTAGTTTTGAATGGGACCAATCTCTCTCAGAAGCTGATACAAAGATAAGAACAGTGTATGGACATCATGTAAAACTCCAATACAAAGGCATCAGACAGTTAAGAGACAACTTACTGTAAAGAGGGCCAGTTCAAATAATATATCACAGAAATCAAATATCAGGAGTGAGGGCAGTGAGGAAAGATATAGAAGATATTAGTTAACATGATACTGATACCCAGATACACAACAGAACCACATAAGGGCATATTAATTTATGAATCCTTATATGACAATGGCGTTTTAAAAGCACCCTCCTCAAGCAACTAATATAGAAGAAAACATGGATGAAGTGAACATGGAACAATATATCATGACTAGGCCTATTTAAAGCGCTTGACTAATTCCAGAAAGGGCACCAACAAGGATGAATCCTTACTACAAACTAGTGAGCCACTCGCATTCTAGAACATGATACAAGAAGATAAATAGCATGAAAGAGATATTGTATTAACACATAAGAGAAATTACATACTGTGAGATACCAAAGACCAGAATCCTCAATACAGTTATAACTCCTCCTCACTGAGACCCTACGGGCTCTAAACCTTCATACAGAAATATTACAAAATGTATACAAAAGCCTTTTCGCTGCACAGTTTGCTGATAGAAATCTGGAACCCTTACAATGTCTTTCCTTCTAGCTTTTATAGATAAGGTAGAGAATTCTAGAGGAGGAGGTAGATAGAAAGCATTTAATAACTTATTTTGAATCAAATGGCGGAAAACATTCGCGCCCACACTGTGAAACGACTGAACATAATTGACTGTACTTTACAATTTATTTCTGGAAATGAATGCTGAAAATGAAAATCTGCTTATATACAAGACATAAATAATAAAATATGTAAACATTCGGCTCTTTTCTGGAGGAGGAAGATCTGCGGCAATAAAACCTTGAGGCGCATGTTTCTGTACATGGTACTTTCGATCTTCAGTTCTTAGATTTAAATTTGAAACCTTTTTCGAGCTGGACCCTGAATTCATTGCTTCTTCATTAATAACCTGTTGCTGCATTAATGTTTTCATCTGCCCAAATGCGCCCCTTTGATTTTCTCTGGAGAGTTCCATAGATCGAAGTACCCTTCTTTAATGGAGGTCACATCATAGTGACTTCCGGATCCTTTCCGCCAATTTTATCCCCACCACAAGTTCTTGCAAAAACAGAAGCCTGTTGAATAAAACTAATCACAAAGATAGAGGGCAAAGTGAGGCTAACGGAAGCGGTGGAATAAATATGAGAGGATGATGGAATGACGCGAGGTGGAGATTTCAAACAAAAACGCTGAGGTGTGACACACAACCGGAATATGTGAACAATGGAGGAAAAGTGGATGACATGTAGCCAAACAACGAAAAATGACGGAAGAACGTTGATGGTACGAAAACTTTGAAGATTAACTTTTGGGGGAAATAACAAAGGTAAGACATAACAAAGCAACGGAACAAAGGCTTTGGAGGTGGGACCCGGAGCGCATATCGCAAAATCGAAAGAGGAGAAAATGTGATGGAGGGAATGATGGAATAACGAAATTTCGCGCTCTGCGCTAATGCGATGGGCGTGACCGGTCGAGCGCGGATCGCAAAAACGAAAAGTGCGATGGCGGAGGGTAGCGCGAACAGGAAACTGCGCTTTTGCGATGAGGCGGACATGCGATGGCGCGATCATGCGATTTGTGTTAAACGTTCTAATGGGCGACACTTGGTTATATGTAAGAAAGGAGGCGCTGAGCTAGGAGGAAAGGGGGCTAGGCCTTATATAACCCTTTAGAGTGGACTTTAGTCCTTTTTCAATGTATTTCTGATGCGGGAAAGGGCAGCGGTAAAGGGGAAAGAAGAGACTTTGGCCAAAATTCAAATGGAGGGGCTGATTTGTACAACATCAGCTCCATCTGGGGATGGCATGTTCATCCTCGGGCATGCTGAGAACTCGCAGACCTCAGACCCCTTTGCATTTTCTTCAAAACTTATCAGCTTATTTATATTATTTATATTTCAAAATTGAAATCACACTTGCATACACTATATACATAAAATACATCAAGCCTGGTCTGCCTGAGTCAGTACTGAAAGTAGTGTTTAAGGAATTGTCCATTCACGGGGGCGTCCAGCAGATCACCCTGTAGATTTTATAACATGAAAGTATTATTTCTCCCTAGGTTCACTATTTTGAATGGACCAAACCACAGCGGGTCAAACTTGGCATGCTTGCCCTTTTCTGCTCTACGAACATCCCACCTGAGAACCAGGTCTCCTTCTTGGAAATTCCTATCTTTTGCATGGCGATAAAAAATATCCTTCATTTTTTCATGATACTCTATCAGTCTATCATTCGCCTGGTTGCACGTTTCTTCCAATTCTATCAGCTGATTAATTCTTCTGATCATGTCATCTGGTTCTTCCTGATTCTCTTGCATAAAACGTGCCACTGGAAATGCCAATTGCAGAGGAAACACAACAGCTCGCCCATGCACCAACTCATAGGGTGACTTCCCTGTTGCTCTTTTGCTGGTTATCCTATTTGCCCATAGAGAAAACTTCAATTGAGAGTCCCATTTTTTATGATTTTCACTTATTGTTTTCTTCAGAGCCCTTACCAGGGTTTTGTTAGAGGGCTCTGCTAAACCATTCCCCTGTGGATAGTATGCTGTGGAGTGAGTCAATGTAATGTTATACCTTTGACAAAACTTTACAAACCTAGCATACTTGAAAGCCTGCGCATTGTCAGTTACAATTCTGGCTGGACAACCAAACCTAGATATGATATTTTCCTCTATAAACCTCATGATCACAACATCTGTAGCATTTCTTGTAGGTATTGCTTCCACCCATTTTGTGAAATAGTCTGTGGCTGTTAATATTCATTTATGTTGGCCACTTGATGGGGGATGTATTTCTCCTATAAAATCTAGTCCCCATTTCTGAAATGGTTCATTTACATGGATGGGAATCAAGGGCAAAGTTGCTAATTTCTGTCTCTCTGCAAATCTTTGGCACTTGTCGCATGCTCTGACTCGGGAAAAAGTATCTGAGTACAGTTTTGGCCAGTAAAAGCCGACCCTCAAGATTTTATGTGTTGTGGCCCTCCAACTGTAATTTCCTCCACAAATTCCTTCATGAAATTCTGTTAATACTTTCTGCACTTCATTTTATGTGAGGCATAACAATAATATACCTAGAGGGTCTCTCCAATAGAGCTGTCCATTGGCAATTACATATTTCTGTGATTTCATTCTCACAGCTCTGTATTTTACTTTATCACAACCTGTAGGACAGCTAAGCGTTAAAAGATATTCAACTATTTCTTTATACCAAGGACTAGTTAGATATTTCATATGTATCTTTTGAGTGGCCATCTCCAGCCCTTGCTGTTCTTCTTCTTCTTCAGATTCTTCATTCGCTATCATGGATAGATTAATGCCCAGAGCTTGATGATTTGATTCAGATAGCATCTTGGCAAGTCCCTGTCCTTTGACCAACTTAGTAGGCCTTATATCCAAATCATACTCCTGGATTTTTGCAATCCATCTTCCTCTTCTACCTTCGTTGTCTCCCTGAACCAGAATTTCTTTGACAGCAGCTGTGGGGACATATGCAGTAATATGAGATTGCAAAACATATACTCTAAAGGCTTTAAGGGACTTTACCAGGGCATATGCCTACTTCTCCAATATATTATATTTTAATTCAGCATCATAAAGCACTTGACTGAAGAAAGCTATAGGTTGTTCATATCCCTCCTCATTTTTCTGCAGTAATACTCCGGCAATTGTATGGGGTGAAGAAAATGAGAATATCATAAATGGCTTTTTGTAATCGGGTCCAGCTAACACAGGAGCTTCAGCGAATGCCTGTTTTATCCTTGTGAATGCATCTCTAGACTCCTGGGACCATCTAACTTCACTCTCCTTTTTCAACATATTAGTTATATGCCTAACTATCTCGGCATAGTTAGGAATAAACCTTCTTAGAAAATTAATTCGGCCCAGAAACACCTGTACTTCCTTTTTATTCGTAGGCAAAGGAATGCTATTTATTACTTCAACTCTCTTAGGGTCTATTTTCACACCATCTTTTGTTACAATGTGCCCTAAGAGTTTTCTCTCATCTAATTCAAATAAAGATTTTTGAGGATTGAGGGATAGGCCATACCTTCTGCATTTTTCAAAAGTTCTTCTTAAATGCTCAATATGTTCATCATCAATATTTGAAAACACAGTGATATCATCAAGATACACCACCAAAAACTTGTCCTGTTCTCCCACAAAGGCTATGTCCATTGCCCTTTGAAAAGTAGCTCCTGCGTTAATTAATCCAAATGGCATTCTAGCATACATAAATGTTCCCCATGGTGTAGTAAATGTAGTTTTCTTCTGGTCTTCTGGAAATACAGCTACCTGATTATAACCAGAAAATCCATCCATCATTGACATTCTGGATGCTCCCACTAATTTCTACAGGATGTGGTCCATCTTAGGCAGTGGATAATTGTCTTTGAGAGATGCTCTATTTAAATTCCTGAAATCCACACAGAGCCTTATTTCTCCATTTTTCTTTCGGACAGGAACAAGATTTGCTATCCATTCTGAGTACCTCAAAGGCACAATTATCTTGGCTTTCAGTAATTTCTTGACTTCTTTTTCAATGGAGGGAAGCAGCAGAGGATTGATCTGTCTGAGCCTCTGCTTATAAGGCTTTGCATCTTCCCTCAGTGGGATCTTATGCTGCATTATATTTACATCAAAAAATTTTAGGTCCTGATAGGACCAAGAAAAAACATCTTTATAAGATTGAAATAACTTCAAATATTTTTCTTTATAATCTTTTGGTACTCTTTTAGATAATTTGACAATTTTGGGGTCAGTAGAAGTACCCAGATTCAAATCCCTTACTTGATCTTCTTCTGTCACTTTGCTAGGTTGTAATGGAATATCATCTTTGTTAAATAATCTTTCTAGAGGCACCAGCCCTCTAGGTATAACATTTCCTTTCAGCTGCAGCACTCTATTTCCTGCTATTCTTTCTTCCCATCTGTTTTCTGCAACATTTTCAACTTCTTCCTCCTCGTTATCATCAATTTCTATATTTGTGAATTCTCCCACTGTCTCCATGAATCTCTTCATTTTTTCATCATCTTCGAATACCTGCCAGTGCTTCACATTATTTGGAATGGATGGTCTGTAACGTACCTCCACTTCATATCTTAAAAGTGGGTTCTGAGGAGGACGGAATGTACTGGCAGCTACAGCAAGAGAATCTGCTATTCTATTTTGCTCCCGGGGCATGAACTGTATATTAAATGCTGAGAAGAAATTTTCTATCATGTCCCATACTTCGTTTCTATATGCTCTGAGCCGAGGATGCTTAGTTTAGCATTGATTTTTGATCTGTCTCACTACCAGCTTAGAATCTCCCGAGACTTTTAAACATTGGATGCCCATGTTTCTGGCTGTCTGTAATCCCAATAATAGTGCCTCATATTCAGCTACATTGTTTGTAGCCTCATACTCCAATTTGAAAGATAGCGGCACCCATCTTCCTGTAGGAGAGATCAACAATACCCCAGCTCCATTACCTTCTCTTGAGTTTGCTCCATCAAAATGCAAAGTCCAAATTTCTGATTCCTGATCTCCTTTAGGCTGCTCAGCTTGAATTTGACCAAAGAGGGGCTCATGAGCATAATTTTGATTTTCTTCTAACATCAAGCATGAGAAGTCTCCCTCTTTGATATAAACTGGAGAGTTCTCTGAGCAGTCAGCCTTAGTTACCATTTTAACAAACCTAGTCTCCCTGAATAACCTCCTTTCTTGACCTCCGAAGACTGGGACAGTAGCATATGTTAAATCCAATTTAATTTATCCCCCAATATTTTTACCCCAGGATCTCGACAGTAGCATGCCAAAGCGAGCTGGGACATTAGTGACCACAATGTCCATGACCACACTCTTAGCTGGAATTTGGGCCAAATTGACCACTAAATCTTTTATCATCCCCAAGCACTTAACCCTTTTGGAATCAAATGAATATAAATCTTTATATGGTCTTGTAATTTGCAGCCCTAGTTGTTCCATGACAGACAAAGGCATAAGATTATGGGAAGCCCCAGAATCTAACATACAATTGTGTAACAACAGGTCATGGATGACTAGGGACACGTAAAAGGGAGGAGTAGAAGAGTCTATCTCCTCAACATGTGGGCCAAAGACTACCATGGGTCTTTCTTCTTGAAGATTTAAACTATCGGGTGTAATTGGTGTTTCGGGAGGAAGCATAAAGGAAGTGACTTGAGACTGATATACAGGCTGTTTCAATAATTCAGTCAGTGGGACAGGGATCTTAATTTTCTCAAGTTCTTTTTGCAGATTGAAAGCAGATGGGGGCTTTTCTATCACGATTTATTTTGACTCCTTATTTTCAACTGAAGACTTGACTTCTTTTGACACTGACTCAATATTAAGAGGACTGACTATTTTTGAAGAAGAAGGAATCTGAATATTAGACTGTGAGGGAACACTTAGAGGGTTCTTACCTTTTTCCATACTTTTCTTTGTGGCTGATTCCTTCTGAGCGGATGCTTCTTCTTGAGGTGGTTCTTCTTCTTGCTCTTGAGTTCGGGTCCTCTTTCTTGAAGATCTGAGATCATATTTTACGTTGAATTGTGCTTCCATAAAATCAGCAAATTGCTTACAGTAATGGTCAATCTCTGCTTCTTCGTCTTCTTCTTGCAACGGGCAATCCATATCATCATTATTTGAAAAAGCCAGATTTGAATCTTCTAATCCATAAGCTGCATCCCCAGTGGAGTCATCTGCTGGTCCTTCTAGGTATAAGGGATGAGGCACCTGGTCTTGTTGTTCCTTTGTCTCTCTCGGCAATATCTGGAGAGGTGGCCTTCTATACTGGGGATTATATCCTCTGTTTGGAGCATTATAGAAATTCTTGGGAGCTGCATTTTTAGCTTCCAGTTCAAGCTTGACCATCTTCTTTATCATCTTACTTATTTCATCCAGTTTCTCTGGATCTTTTTCTTGACTAGAAGTAGAAATCTCTTCTTTGCCTCTCCTCCTAATATCTTGTTCAGTTTTTCCCTTAAGTTTCCCAGTGGAGGCAAAGTTTGCTTCTAATTCCAGAGCATCTGATTGTGCATCATCTAAAGTGGCAGGTTTCCTTTCCCTCAATGAGAAGCCAAAATCAAAATCAAAGGCTGCTATGAAAATTATCTTGGCAGCAGCTTCATGGGGCTTCATTTCAGGAGGCAGGCTCAGATATAACTTGTTGAATCTTTTGATGAACTCTGATACTCCTTCATTTTGTTTCTTCTTCATGGTATTAAATTCAGTGAGACACTGACCGTGATCTTTCTTTTCTCCCCACTTTCTAAGAAAAGTATTCTCCATTTGGTCCCAGGTGGTCACAGAATTATTTCCCAACGTCTTAAACCATTTTCTGGATTCCCCTTCCAAAGACTGCACAAATAATCTCAAGACCACATCCAGATGTTCAACATTTAAGTTTTCTGCAAAAGAGCAGAATGCCTCGAGATGTTTCTGAGCATCAGCTCCATTTTCACCATTAAATCTCGGCAGAATCTTTAGATAATCCTGTGGCATATCATTTAACACTTGGGGCAAGGCCAAGGGAGCATATTTGTTCAATAGAAAAGAAGGAACGTTAGCCATTGGGGGAGGTGGGGGTTGCGCAACAATCTGAGATACAAATGAAGGGAGAGGAGTAGGAGGAAGAGGAGTATGAATAACAATGGGAATATATTGCACAGAGGCCTGAGGTGTGGATGGGAATAACTCACGGTTAACAACAACTACTTCTGTGACCTCTTTAATTTCTTCAGCCTTGAAAGCAGGATGAGATTCTTCTTCAATCCAGGTGCTTCCTCTACGTGGAGTCTCCGAGTAAAACTCGGGATTTTCTGTTCTAACTTCTTGAGAAGAAGATGGCGGATAATCTTCAACTGAACATTCAGGATTTTCAGCACGAACTGACTTCCTCTCCTTCCAAACTCTTTTATGAATGATCTTCTCTGGGTCAGACACGTAGGGTGTTTTCAGCTGAGATGTATCTGACCTCAAATGTGGCCTACGAGGAGCCAGGACTACCAATAAAACTTATCAAATAAAGACCAGTGGAGTCGCCAAGGTGATAGATATGCAACTCTTCAACTCTCTGTGCTCACCTGATTAGAGAGTGAAAACAATTTGTCGAGACCCAGGGAAACTGATATTCTTGAATTCGGTCCCCGGCAACGGCGCCAGAAAGATGTTGTGGATGATTTTGTCACCCCCCTAGAGACAGCCTAGAGTTGCCATAGACCAGTGCCTAGGACATCTTAATATAGCGGGGAGGCATGTAATACAGCTTGGGTTGTCAATCCAAATGCCTTCCTACTATCTCTTGTTTGAACAAGGAAATTAGTTTTGAATGGGACCAATCTCTCTCAGAAGCTGATACAAAGATAAGAACAATGTATGGACATCATGTAAAACTCCAATACAAAGGCATCAGACAGTTAAGAGACAACTTACTGTAAAGAGGGCTAGTTCAAATAATATATCACAGAAATCAAATATCAGGAGTGAGTGCAGTGAGGAAAGATATAGAAGATATTAGTTAACATGAGACTGATACCCAGATACACAACAGAACCACATAAGGGCATATTAATTTATGAATCCTTATATGACAATGGCGTTTTAAAAGCACCCTCCTCAAGCAACTAATATAGCAGAAAACATGGATGAAGTGAACATGGAACAGTATATCATGACTAGGCCTATTTAAAGCGCTTGACTAATTCCAGAAAGGGCACCAACAAGGATGAATCCTTACTGCAAACTAGTGAGCCACTTGCATTCTAGAACATGATACAAGAAGATAAATAGCATGAAAGAGATATTGTATTAACACATAAGAGAAATTACATACTGTGAGATACCAAAGACCAGAATCCTCAATACAGTTATAAATCCTCCTCACTGAGACCCTACGGGCTCTAAACCTTCATACAGAAATATTACAAAATGTATACAAAAGCCTTTTCGCTGCACAGTTTGCTGATAGAAATCTGGAACCCTTACAATGTCTTTCCTTCTAGCTTTTATAGATAAGATAGAGAATTCTAGAGGAGGAGGTAGATAGAAAGCATTTAATAACTTATTTTGAATCAAATGGCGGAAAACATTCGCGCCCACACTGTGAAACGACTGAACATAATTGACTGTACTTTACAATTTATTTCTAGAAATGAATGCTGAAAATGAAAATCTGCTTATATACAAGACATAAATAATAAAATATGTAAACATTCGGCTCTTTTCTGAAGGAGGAAGATCTGCGGCAATAAAACCTTGAGGCGCCTGTTTCTGTACATGGTACTTTCGATCTTCAGTTCTTAGATTTAAATTTGAAACCTTTTTTGAGCTGGACCCTGAATTAATTGCTTCTTCATTAATAACCTGTTGCTGCATTAATGTTTTCATCTGCCCAAATGTGCCCCTTTGATTTTCTCTGGAGAGTTCCATAGATTGAAGTACCCTTCTTTAATGGAGGTCACATCATAGTGACTTCCGGATCCTTTCCGCCAATTTTATCCCCACCACAATTTCCTGCAAAAACAGAAGCCTGTTGAATAAAACTAATCACAGAGATAGAGGGCAAAGTGAGGCTAACAAAAGCGGTGGCATAAATATGAGAGGATGATGGAATGACGCGGGGTGGAGATTTCAAACAAAAATGCTGAGGTGTGACACACAATCGGAATATGTGAACAATGGAGGAAAAGTGGATGACATGTAGCCAAACAACGAAAAATGACGGAAGAACGTTGATGGTACGAAAACTTTGAATATTAACTTTTGGGGGAAATAACAAAGGTAAGTGTTACACAGTAATTTGTCACCGTCCCTACCATTCCCCGTCTCGCACAATGGAGGACCCATTTTTGTGACCTGTGAACATTGTCATGCCTTGAAAACATCATCAATGCATTCCTCTAAGCATGAGATTCATTTTCCCTAAAGACATCTCCTTGCAAAAATCATGAAAAACATCCCTTTTTGCATTGGCGCGGGCAGACAGTTCAGCACTCGCGCCAATGGGGAAAATCCTATAAAGAGGCCGCGCCAACTGGCGCTCTGTCCCAGAGCAGTAGTCGCGCCACCCCATTTAAGGAGTGTTTTTTAAATAAAGATGGCGGAAGTTGAGTTTCAACAAACTCAGAAACCATTGCCTATCTTGAGTTGGGAGGTTTGGCTGCGGAAGTTCTATGGAAGGGAAGTGGTTTTGCCACCTCCCATGGAACCTTCCTTGTTGATAGGGCCAATCCCACAATAATAGGAATCCCAACTCCCTCCTTCCCCATCTATAAAAGCCTGCTCAATTCCATGGCAAGCTAGTCTTGAAGTGCCTAAGCTTTGAATCTCCAAATTCCCAAGAGCCTTTGTGCTGTAAGAGCCCTCTTTCCTCCCTTAAGGCCGACTCAAGTAAGGAGACTATTGTCGAGAGACTCAGGAGAGGTTTGCCCTTTCCCTGGAGAACTTTGCGAGACGTGAATGACTGGAGACCCATCCGAAAGAGACCACGACGTCAGAACTTTGGTTGTAATCTCTTCCGATCGTTATTTAATGAATGATTACGATTATGGTTCCACTCTGTTTTCAATGATGTTAATATGAGTAGTATCCTTTCTGACTGATATTGAGTTACGTATGCCGGATTTTATGCTTGTATCTGTTTTTTTCTTGCATGTGCAGGTATCCGTCCGCGGAGATCGTGGAGGATTGTGATCTGCCGAGGCTGAGGAACGGGAACGCTCTCTTCTTCAGATCGTAGCATTGGAATCCAGGTAGGCTTCTATCTCTAGTCTTTTCATTCGTAACTAGGAACTTGCGTCGTAACATTTCTGATTGTTGCTAGACCCTTGCTGGGCTAGTATGGATCGCCTCTGTTCACAGAGGGGATTTACCTCCTCAAAAATTCGGCGACTCCACTGGGGATCGTCTAGATTTCACTGTCTCGTTTGTATTGTCTCGTTTTGATTATTTTATGTTTTTTCTTGCTTGATGAGCCTTCTGGGTTGGGTTCTTTTGCTGTTGTTTACTTATTGGTTTGCTTAGTATGCATTGATCTGCTTCTGGAGTAGTTCTTTTTCTTTTTTGGCTGAGAAACTCGACTGGCACGCGTTTTAGCTCGACAGTCGCGCCAATTGGCGCATGCTGCTTTTGTTTAGCCCGCGCCAATTACTTTCTGGCGCCAGTTTCAGCCTTACAGTTGCGCCACTCTTGTAAGGTTTTTGAGTTTCTTCATTTTTGAGCTCTCTGGGTTTGGTCAGTGTTTTTCTTCTTGATTTTCCGACTGCCTGAGTGTGTTGGAGTCCTATTTGATTGGGAATTCACCTCTATCCTTTGGTTGTTTTCTTTTATCTATCGATTTCACGTTTTGAGCCCTAGGGCATCTAGTGGCCTAGTGTATCGAGCCCTCCTTGGGAGTTTTGGTGTTTTGTTTGTCCAGTCGACTTTCTGATTGATTCTCCACATCCTCTTAGTAGTTGCTCATTGTTTTTGTTGCGATTTTTGGGTGATTGCTCATTCCTTCATTCGGATTTTGTTTGGTCTTGCATTGGGCCTAGATCACACAGCCCATTGGAGCCTTTGAGTCTTTTCTTGGTTTTGAGAGACTTTGGTCGATTTGGGATCTGATTGCTTGCGTTGTTGAGTGAAATTTGTTTGTTTTTCTCCCTCGAATATCGTTTCTCAAGTTGTTCCGTTTGTTTTCAAGTTTTTTTAGTGCATATTAGCTGTCAAACGTTGAAAATTAAAAAAAAAAAAAAATCTCTTGTGCTTTTGGTTGAATTAGTGCAAATTGTAATCTTTTCGATTTTGCTAGTGATTAGTGGTCTGAATGAAAAGTTTTCAATTTCATTAGTTTCATTAGAGATCTCATTGTTTGTATTCCGATCATTTCGTTTGTGTAAAAGCTCTCAACTCTTCTCTAATTAGTTTTCATCGAACAAAATGTTGGACTGTGGCATGTAGCTTTGCATTTAGGAGTCTTTTAAGACACTACATACGATAGGGCCTGAAAATTGAAACTTAATCGAAGATCAACTTTAAAATTTATTCAATTAACTAAAAACTAAGGCAACATTTGAACTTAGTATTTTTAGGGTCTAGGGTAGAGACGTGTTCCAGCGATACGTAAAAGTAGCAGTAATGGATTCGCCACACGGCACAGAGCAGCGCTAATCTGGACTTGTCAAATCGTCATGTGCTCATAAGGAGACCCACCTGGTTTCAATCCTTTATCTGAAATCCGAGTACGCCACCCCTATACCCATGATACCATGAACTGACATTAGGAGACTACTGCATGTCTGTGAAGAGAAGTCTTGGTCGATTGTTTCGTGTGAAACCAAAGGTGTGTATGGCCGGTTCACGGATATTTGGTACACCCTTTGTGCCTAGTTTTTCCTGAGTAGTCATTTGGTATTTTCTGACTCCCTAAACTTGAAAAGACCGTCGAGCGCTTGTCCTTTCACGCTTGTATCAAATCTGAAAGAGATAGAGTCATCTTCCTATTGTTTCTTGACTCTTAAAATATGAAACGATAGATTTTCTTACTTTTCAATGTGGTAAAAATTAATCACCCACGATTACACGCCCGGTTAGATATTGCTTGTTGACCATTTGATCGTGTGTCTTAACTCATTTTCAGCCCGTGTGGGGTTTTGAGTTTTGATGGCAACTTTTTCAGAGTTCACCAACCAAGGAATCCCCTCAGAAGGGAATCCTGGTCATCTTCCTCCTTTTGGAAATGTTGGTGCTCCTTACATGGCGACGTTGTCCCTTCCTGGGTTAGCTGTTGGGTTGCCTGTTTGGTTGTTCTCAACCTCTGTTGTCGAATATCTCCCTCTTGGAGATCAGTTTTCTCCACGAACAACATCATGTTGATTCCAAGGTGGACCTCTCCCCTTCTTCTTCATTCTGCATCCTCCTCTTCTACCCTTTAGTGAAGAATTGGATTCAAGTAACGGTGTGAAGAAAGAAGAAGAAGTCTAATAAGCGAGAGGCTAAAAGTGCAGCCACTGTTTCTGAAATATCCCCTCCCGAAAAACCTTCCAACCCTCCACGGAAAGTCAAGTTCCCTTGCCTGTTGTGCACGGGAGACCATCTTCTTCGAGACTGCCCTGGCATCCCCAAGGTGCTTGAAGCATGGTCCGATGGCCATCCACCGTTGCCTTTGACTTCTAGGAGCCAAGTTGGGGGCACGTCTTCAGCTGCTGTTGATAAGAATTCTAAGAAGCAGGGTAAGATCACCAATCCCTGTAAGTTGTGTGAAGGGCACCATGCCATTCACCTTTGTCCCTTATGGATGAGCTGGTGAGTTTTGGACAACTTTGACGATTTCTACCTAACGCCTTCCCTGGTTATAATGAGCTTTCTTTGAGTCCTCAGCAGTGCGGTCTTACGAATGGTCGAAGTCATCATGAGTAGATCCCACTCCCAGTCAAATTCACGAATCAGTCCTAACTTGACCATTGGTGGTGGATCGGTTGACTGACCCCGTCCCTGGTCTTAGTATTTTAAATAGAGTGGACCTCACCATGTCCTTCGATTTCTTTAGATTCTTCGGACTTGGAAAATATTCTCTTTGTCTTTGTATCAAAGAAAGTACAACTTCCCTCAGCCTCCCAGCAAGATGGAGGCTGCGGGCCTTCTTCCCACGCCTTCGAGATGGAGGTCATGGAGGAGCTGCTTTCGTAACATGGGGAAGACCTTAGCATTTCGATGGTAGCCCCTCGGTAGTTTGGGCGCTTCCTTTGACTGGAATCGATTTGCAGGATTTCGCCTTTCGTCTTATGTGCCTTTCGAGATCACAGTACAGGCTCTTGGTCTGGTTGTACCCAGCACCATTATAGACGAAGGTGCCTCTGTTAGTATTCTGTCTTCAACTACCTGGCAAGCTTTCGGTTCGCCGCCGCTTGCGCCCGTTACGCAGAATCTATTGACATTCAATAGAAGAACGAGTCAACCGTTGGGGATCCTTCCAAGGTTACCTGTTACTTTGGGAGGTAAAACCGTCCATATGGACGTGATGGTCGTTCCAGGCCCCTTGGATTTCAATCTGCTCCTGCGGCGCGATTACACCTATGCCATGGGAGCGCTCGTCTCCTCCCTCTTTCGTGTGGTCTATTTTCCGCATGAAGGAAGGATTGTGACCATTGATCAGCTTTCGTTCTTTGGTCCTAATGTGGCAGCTGGTCCGCCATCACCCCCTCCTGGTTTTTATTCACCTGTTGTATCTGCTCCACCGCAGGTCAACTATGTGTCTACCTACCCTGTGCCCGTACTCAGTGAAGACACCATCGTGCATAGTGTACTGGGGGCATTGGGTCCTGACTTCCAGGATGTTTTCGTTCCATCGGGAGTGGAACTCTTGGAAGCGCCGCCTTCTTGTTCATTTTGATGTAAGTCGATTAGAGCACGGTTTCTTCCCTGTGTCAAGCTCTTTAAAAAATGAAACCAGGTTCTCGAAGTATAGTTCCTCCACTTGTGTCGAGCTCCTAAAAACAATGAAACAAGTTGTTTGAGGATGGTTCTTTAAGTGTGTCAACCTCGTTAAAATAATGAAACACAAGCATGTTCAATTCGACTTTTTGTTTTGAACCTTCACTCCATTTTCAATGGACTGAAGCTTGGGGGGCATGCACCTCGAATTGAGACACCATGCTGGGGGGCATGCCCGTCTTTCTCATTTCAAGCATAGTTTGCATATATGTGTGTGTTCATGTGTGTTTTTAAGCTTGCGTAAAAATGAAATGTGTGAGTAGATACATTGTGTGAATACATTTCGCATTGGGTCGTTTGTTATGTAACTGATACATTAGATTACATTTGTATTAGACATTCGCATGACATATAAAAAAATCATCACATGTAAAAGATCCATCCAAAATAGTCATATGTATATATATATATATATGTGTGTGTGTGTGTGTGTGTGTGTGTGTGTGTGTGTCGAAATGTTTGCACAGTGTGCATCACGAAAGTAAAAAATATACATAGTCATTTAAATACATCCGGAGACGATACGTCTCTCAAAAAATAGGTGTGGTATAAATCCTAAGAGCTAATCCGCATGGTGCTCATGATAGCACGTGACTGCACGCACTAAGCGTCTCAGGATTTGGTGGATCCGACTCGGAACTCCCATCGTGTGGCGCTGGTATGCCATCGGTACGTCTGCCAGCCGAGCATAGTCTGGGATCCCATGGGCGATGCCCTCAAGATTCTGGATCAGCTCCTCTCCTCCGGTGCCCTCTCCCTGAGGATCAGGGGCGAGTTGTGTCCTCCATGAGATAGGAGACATCCCAACTGGTCTCTCAGGTCCCACATCTGCATGCATATGTGAAATGTGTTAAGACGAATGTGTATTAACAAAAAAAAACATATAAATATAAAATCAAAAAACATAAGGTCTTACCCAACTCCTCGTCCCAGTCATCTCCTTCTGGTAGTGGGAGATCTGGGTCCCCGGTAAAGTCAGTTCCTGCATAGGGCCAGTCTTCCACGACAATCAGCTGGCGCCGTAACCACCTAAAGAACTCCGGCCTCCAGGACATCTGTTGGCCACCTCCAGATCTGGGCATCAATACTGCCCAGCGAGCCATTCTTGGTTCTCGTGGTATCGGATCTGCTACTGCGGCCCCTTGGCCCTGGAAGATTGGTAAGCGTTCCAGAATGAACGATACCAAGATGGAACCATAATCGAACTGTTTCAGTTTACCCTGTTTGCATTTCATGAGCTGCCTTTTCATATTGATTGTTACTGCTGTTGCCCAGTCAAACAGCAGGGGACTCATGCATTCTGAAGCTAGCAGGAGTTGGGCCTTTGTGGCCTCGTGCGGCGCCTGCGACCCAGCAACCCGCGTGATGGTATGGAGAACCACTCTCAATGCTAGATCAGGGATAGTGTGGATATCCACTTTCTTGCTACCTGATCCCGTTTGAGATCCTTGGCACACTCGTGCCATCACTTCTTCCATATTTTCCCCAGATGGTCTGCTTCCAGTTAACACCGGGATCGGACCTCTGCGGGACAATCCAGTGATAAAATAAACATCGGAAACCTCCAGCTCTAATACCTGGTCTCGTAACCTGAACACCTGTTCATGTTCATCCCAGATACTGATTAAATACTGGAGGAGCTCGGGCTGAGCTCGTAAACATGGTGTGAGGAAGAACTTTTTCAGTCCACAGTTTCTAAGTGCATTCATGCAAGCTTGAATTTGCATGGCTTGTTCATCCTCTTCTCCGTGTTCTCATTCTTTCCATTCAATTGCCATTTTGATTGATTACCTGCATTCATATGGTCATGAACCTTTCGTTAGGTCTATGATGAGTCTCAAATTCCATACAATTTGGTCTAAATGTCGAATTTTTAGGCGTATTTTTAGGTTCGGCCGCTGGCGCGGCTGTTTCCTGAACAGTCGCGCCACGTGGCGTGGGCCCTTTGTATGAAAGAGCTCATTGGTGCGGGTCCGTGCCCGATACCCGCGCCAATGAGCCCGGCCCTAAATTTTCAAAAATGGCTCTAGAAGACTGATTTACAGGGTAAAACTATTAAAATTTGAATGGAAATGAAGAGCAAGGGAGCGCCTCTTACCTGTGACAGATGAGAAGCTGAATGGTCAACTGGATTTGTCGCAATCACCGTCAGAAGTTTCTGCTCCAAATGGATCACTGTTGCTTTTTACCAAGGTAAATAGTAAATGTAATTTTATTTTTACCATTTTGACATATTTATAGCTTTTTCGACTTTGAAAGAGTTTTAAAAGTCATTTTTATCAAATATTTTTATATTTTATGTTGAAAATGGATTTTACGCTTGCTTGGTATGTGCAGCAGCAGGTTTTTGCGACTTTAACGATGGAAACGAGTTGTATTTTATACTTTTTCGGACTCGGTAAATACACGAAAAATTCACTTTTGGAGTCATCTTTCAGCTCTTTTCTGACTCTCTAAAAATGAAAAGATTGCCGAGGCCCTTGTCGTTTCGATCTCGTTAAATTGGACACGAATCGACATCTACCCAGTATACGTTTAACCCTTTTTCGGGCTGGGATAGATTGATTACGAAAAAGGAATACCCTAGCCTATCGCGACTAGGAGGTTTTCTCGGATATTGTTTTCTACCTTTTCGGATCTGAGGAACTATTTACGAAAAGGGACCTGTGGAGTTTACTTTTCCGCTTTCTTTTCAAACTCTCTAAACATGAAAAGACGCCGAGTTCTTCCTTTTTCAGACTCGTTAAACTCTGATGACATCGGACCCAGTCGAAATGACGTTCTCCGAGTTCCTCCTTCCTAGGACTCGTTAAATGCACTAGGATGGATTCGCCCGAAGGGCGGACTTATATTGCAAGCATATGCTATCCCCTTCAAGCTCGCTATCAAAAATAATTGGGGTACTCGCCAGAAATGGTGGGGGAAAAATGGAACCATCGTCATTGTCGTCGGCAGTATGTCGCTCTTGAACATGGCACCTGTCTGTATTCGTGTCGAGTTGGGGACATCTCATCTCGTTTCTTCACTTTGCCTCCGTGGGTTTGGATAATCCCTTTTGACCTCTCTTCTGCTCATTGCCTTGTCACCATGACCTCTGATCTATTGATGTCAAATACTGCCAAGTCCACTATCGTGCCGTTTATATGTTCAAGAGAAGTTGGCCTCTGCTAATATCAACCTTCCTCTGATTCTCATACGATCCCGATTCACAACAAAACATCATGTTCCTCTGTCTCGTGTCGATGATGTGGGAATCATTATGGCCCACCTTCAATCAAGGTCACTTCCTATCGACATCAGCTCATTATCCAAGAAGTCGATCTAGAGACTCCTTTATGGTACCTTGGAGCCTGCATGCCTTAATGGAAGGTTCGTCGCATTCGACGTGAGGTTTTCATCATTGGCCTCTGATCGAGTGATTCTACGGGTGTTCGACACCAGCTCATTGATTCACACGCCGTAGATTGTACCTGTAGTACCTTAAGGACCATTGTCATTATTGGTGGTTCCTCTCGCGTCTGTTAACAGATTTCGTCATTGGCTGGTAATCAGACGATGTTCCTGCATGTTCGACTTCAGCTCACATGTTCACATGCTCGAACTTGTACTTTGTTTGGGTCGAGATGGAGCGCAAGACCCTGGATTGTGTCTGTTGTAATCTAGGTTGCGATTGTGGATTATTATCATTATGTATATGACTCATTTCTTGGATAGCTGCGACCATACCTGAGTCTATTTATTTGATCCTCGCTGGATGGCTGCGCCCATACCCTGGATCCGGATTATAGTGTACTCTGTTTCGGATGGCTGCGCCCATACCACATATACATCATGTACTTGAGATATCAGTTGTATTTTTCTGCGCAGGTTTTCCGACGGTGGGCCTTCAGTTGAACATGTTCCCGTAAAGCATTTCACCCCTCTCTCTCTCGGGCCTCATACTTTAGGGGGCATCTGTTACACAGTAATTTGTCACCGTCCATACCATTCCCCGCCCCGCACAATGGAGGACCCATTTTGTGACCTGTGAACATTGTCATGCCTTGAAAACATCATCAATGCATTCCTCTAAGCATGAGATTCATTTGCCCTAAAGACATCTCCTTGCAAAAATCATGAAAAACATCCCTTTTTGCATTGGCGCGGGAAGACAGTTCATCACTCGCGCCAATGGGGAAAATCCTGCAAAGAGGTCGCGCCAACTGGCGCTCTGTCCCAGAGCAGTAGTCGCGCCACCCAATTTGAGGACTGTTTTTTAAATAAAGATGGCAGAAGTTGAGTTTCAACAAACTCAGAAACCATTGCCTATCTTGAGTTGGGAGGTTTGGCTGCGGGAGTTCTATGGAAGGAAAGTAGTTTTTCCACCTCCCATGGAACCTTCCTTGTTGATAGGGCCAATCCCACAATAATAGGGATCCCAACTCCCTCCTTCCCCATCTATAAAAGCCTGCTCAAATCCATGGCAAGCTATTCTTGAAGTGCCTAAGCTTTGAATCTCCAAATTCCCAAGAGCCTTTGTGCTGTAAGAGCCCTCTTTCCTCCCTTAAGGCCGGCTCAAGTAAGGAGACTATTGTCGAGAGACTCAGGAGAGGTTTGCCCTTTCCCTGGCGAGCTTTGCGAGACGTGAATGACTGGAGACCCATCCGAAGGAGAACACGACGTCAGAACATTGGTTGTAATCTTTCTTCGATTGTTATTTAATGAATGATTACGATTATGGTTCCACTCTGTTTTCAATGGTGTTAATATGAGTAATATCCTTTCTGACTGATATTTAGTTACGTATGCCGGATTTTATGCTTGTATCTGTTTGTTTCTTGTATGTGCAGGTATCCATCCGCAGAGATCGTTGGAGGATCGTGATCAGCCGAGGCTAAGGAACGGAGGCGCTCTCTTCTTCAGATCGTAGCATTGGAATCTAGGTAGAATTCCATCTCTAGTCTTTTCATTCGTGAGCTTTCAAAGAGACTCTAGCTCTTCCTTAGTTTATTCAGCTTGAAGAAGAAAGGAGGCCCTACAACAATAGGAGAATGAGGGAAAATATATTTATATTGTCTACTTTTGATGGATCATCCACATGTACAACAAAGGATTGGGTGATGAAGCTAGATGCATTCTTCCTACTACATCTAGTGATAGAGAGAGAGGCTGTTGAGATTTCAGCGCTGCACCTTGAGGGTAAAGAAAGCACTTGGTGGTTCACCATTTGAGTCATGCAAGAGTGACTACTTTTGCAGAGTTAACTCAAAGGGTGATTAAAAGGTTTGACAAAAAGAAATGGGAAGGAGAGGAGCCTTCACCACCACTTGACGAGATTTTATAGCGCTGACACAACTCTGGAGGATTAGCCATCATCCTTAGCAATTGGGGAAGCTAACACATTGGAAGGAGGAACCCTTGTAGCCATACGAGATGTTCCAAAGCTTCACCAAGGTATGCATGAATTTCCACTTTCTGTTGTTTCAACAAATCTTATGGAGGGTTGTGGAAATATTCTTTTGCATAACCAAGGGTCAACACATATTGTTGATTTGGAGCAGCATAATTGCACTGCGTTGTGCAACCTTGAGTTGTTTAAGGAAGGGATAAGAAATCATCCTAATGTGTCATTATTGAGCTACACTCAACACTTGGGGTTGGGGTGTGAACCTGTGGAGGATAGGATGAGCTTTGTCCTAAAATATCCAATGCAGAACTCTATGTTCAAAATTGAGCTTGAGCATGAGACAAAAAATACACCATTGAGGAGGTTAACATCGCTATCATTAAACAACAGTGAGGAGTTGGGGGGGTAGATACCCTTAGAGAATTATGATGACCATTACACTTGTATGACATTGGATGAGCAGATGATTAATGAGAGACACTTTGTCTTTCATCATTGTGATGGATCTATTAGGATGAGCATTGTACAGGCCTATGTGGAGGTTTTGCCTTCAACATACTTAGATCTTTATGGATTCAAGAAATACATTAGTGTGGGGTATTTTGTAGGAGATCTCCAAGGGGTTTCATTTCAACGTCCCATGAAATGCAATAGTATAAATATGATTTGGGATATTGGTAGTCTTCATCGGAGAAGTACCAAGATGGAGCATGGTGGGAGACACTCACATATGGATGAATGGGTGTGGATGGTGAGCAAGAGGTTGGTAAGCCACTTGCATATTTATGAAACCGGGCAAGAGACATGGATGCATTGGCTACTCTTGAAAGAGTTTGGCCATCATGTGACATATCCTTCTCCAAAGGGTATGATGGTGGAGGAAACTTGGCAGGACACTTGCATCATATGGAAGCAAGGAGTTTTGGTTCATTATGTTGGTATGACATTCTTCATGTCAATCATCATACCTTCACCTCATGATTTGTATGATGGAGGTGTGAGGGAGAAGTAAGAGTTATTGTTGCTTTGGCTACTCTTGGGAGAGTATGGGCAGAATTTTTCCCATACTTGGCATGATATTTCCGGAGAAAGGGATGGCACAATTGAGATTCAAAGAGGCTAACCTTCAACATTGGAGGATAAGGGGGTGCTTCCACATAGGAAGAAGATTTCCCTACATAGCATCATGATGGTGGATGACTTTGGCATGTGGCATGTCAAAGAAAGGAGTCATGGAGTGAAAAGAGCCTTATCACTAAGGCCGACAATGCTGTCACTTGAGAGTATGTTTCTATTGATGGAGTGTTCCAAGGGGAGTATGCATCCATTCATTTTGCAGAATTTTATGAGGAGATTCCTATGGGAGGACTCATCCATGGACCACATAGCCCACTCACTATGCATGGTAAGAAATGTATTTATGTACTTATTGATTATTTCATTGAGTATTTGCATCTTCTCACCATCTATGTACAGTGCATTGCTCCACAAGAGGGAAAGATTATTTCTGGGTTTCATGGTCATTCTAGGAAAAGCCTTTATGATTGAGATAACCCTTCTCTACATGACCTTGGGCAAGTGTGTTTTTATTATTATCATGCTCAACTGATATATAATTCTATTTACTACCTCATAGTAGATGAGAAAACATGCACAACTAGCAACTTGTCAGAGGGCAACTTGCCACATGATGTTCTAAAACAACAGTTGGAAGGACTGGGCTGTAGCCACTTGAGAGACCATTGGTATCATCCAAACTTGCACATAAACTTCAACATTTTTCTGATTTTGATGCCATATGGTGATGATGTGCCATTCATTTTTTATCGGATGGTTTGGGCCAGCAAGATTCATGACATTGGAGAGAGGATCTTTGGAGATCCAGTCTTATTCTTGCCACTTGAGGGCAACATTATTGCAGCCCAAGATCAGAATATACTCTACACTTATCATAAGTGGAGAGAGGGACAGCATGGGGTAGGCTATTTTTTCTACCATGATCAGTTATTCAGCCCACCTACATTGCAGGAGCCAAAGGTGGAGGAGAATTTTCATGAGTTACCATTTTTTAGGGTGGCTCATTTTGTATGGATGATAGCTTGGGGTTGGGATATTCACATGGGGATGATATATCCCAATATATATCAGATCTCATGCCTCAATAAGGCCTCTAGATAGCACATTTTTGCCTCCATGGGTATTTTACTTCTTCATGATGATAACTATTTGGGATGCTCACCAAAAGCTAGCTTGCATACTTGGGAGGGGAAACTTGGAGATTTATTGATGAGACAACATCTAATTCCTTGGAGGAATTTATCATATGAGGATGCTACAAAGGAGGATATAAGGCTCTTAAGTTCTATCCTTGTAGTTGCTTGAGGACAAGCAACACTTGGGAGGGGAGGACTGTAATATTCCTAAATTAGCATGCAGCTAATAGGAATATTGATTTTTCTTTTAGCACCTAGTTAGATGAATAACTGGGGAAGGAGACCCATAATTACCTTGAATAAGCATAAAATCCCTCTTTATGTGAAAATGGATCATTATAATAACTGGATCTAGCACTCTCATATGTGAACAAGGACTAATGGATGTGAATAAAGTCAAGTTTGACCAAGTCTACAACACTAATGTGGGAGGAGTGGATCATCAATAAAGGCAGCTCAATATGAATGTGGATTAGTTTAGACAACTATATAAGAGCTAGATTAAAGAACCTTAGGTGTGAAAAGGGCTGGAGCAGGTTGAAGAGGTCAACCTTGACCAAATCAAACATCGTTGTTATGGAGGAGTGGCATTGATGAAGGTACAATGCAGTTTTGGTGGAAGATTGATTGTGTGATAGTGGAAACCCTAATGAGTGGGACCAAAGGTGAAAAGGCTCACATTAATTATAAGGAAGAGGATGGCAGCCAATATATGGGGTAGTGGATGAATTATATTTGATATGTCTGTTTAGACTTTTTCTCTCTTCAGCTGTTTAGCTAAGATTGTTGGTGTTGTTTAGCACAAGGGTTTCCTGTTTAGGAAATTCCATCTCTTTCCTTGAGAGGCCTCTTGGGACAGTCCTGATATTTCATTCCACACATTTGAAATTTTGGCCAAGCTTCTGTCTTCATTTATAGTGCATTTTCTGTGGAATATTGTGTTGCGTTGCAGGGTGTTACAGTGGAGGGTTGAGAAACCCACTTTCTGAGCTAGTTTTTCATAGGAGGGAAGATTCCTTCTCTTGGGAGATCATTTTGGAGGGTTATTGAGAACATTTCATATATTTTTCATCAGGCCAATATATTTCCATCACCTACAGTGTAATTTCAGTCTGGAATTGCGTTATTTTGGAGGGCAGCTTCAATGAGAGGTATTGTGGCTTTGTTTGAGTGTTTTCATGTGATTGAAGGGTTCAACCTTTCATTGGAGGATACCTTGGAGTGGATCTGCATCATGTATATGTTATTTCAGCCTCCTATATTCATGTTCTTTAGTTTGCAGTTATTTTGCAGTGCTTGGGCTGTATATCACCATTTGTATTGGGTGTATTTCAAGAAACCCTTCTCGGGTTCTCTTGGATTTGTATAAAGGAGACTAGATCTAAGATTTTGAGAAATATTGTTTAATATATGAGTAGCTCTATTTGCCTCTACCATTTCTGAGTATAAAACCTCATTAGACTGCGCTGTCTCTTTATGTAGTAAAGTTATGTTGTAGTAGTTTTGGGGTTTCATTGTTTTTGAGCTATTCTATGTGTGGGAAACTTGTTTAACTCCTCTATCATGATTTGTTTCTGATATCCTCTTGGATCTGAGTGTTATGATGTCATATCTAGTGGATCCATGGATTTATTTTTATTTTTATAGCACATATTTTTGAAAATGTGTTTTTCATGCATGTATTGCTAAGTTTTCCCATTTGGGAATATTACACCCTTTTCTATTTTATTAGAGGCAGTTGAAGAGGGAGTAAAATATGTCAAGATCAGTTTGATGCAAGTTTTAAAGAAAATTTTAGGCACTATTGTTCAAACACAAGTGAGGTGGGAATGGCCTTTTGATTTTTTCAAAACACTCAAAGAGATGAACCAAGATCCCTCATGGAATCATCTGCTTGATTGGTTGTATTGGAAAAGAGAGTTCACCAGCTGAATGTATATCATGTATAGGTTAGATTAGGATAGATAGGCATGAAAATAAGCTCAGCCTTTTGAGCATCCAGTTTTGGTTTTGGATTGTTTTGTAAAAAAAATAAAAAATGAAAACACAAAAACAGAGAAAATAAGAAAAGAGGGCAGTTTTAAAGAATAGTTACAGCCCCATACCAAAAAAGAGTACTTCTGAAAGTGTGCTAGTCTAAATTCCACTACTTGAGAAAAAAGATTCTTGTTCAACCATCTAGCCTAATCATGGCTAAACATGTTTTGAATTTCTACTGATAGGTTAGTGAAAGAAGGCTTGTCAAATCATTTAAGCTTGACTTGTCATGTAGGAATAGATTAGGAAGAAAAGATGCTGGCTCTTAATGCTTAAATCTAAACCAAAGAGAAAGATAGGAATGATTAACAAATTATGGATTATAGCCCTCATACTTTCTAGTTTTGTTTGTTCAAAAATAATGTCTATGTGTGGCCTGTCCCAATGCCAAAACCCATGGTGAATCAGATTGCTTAATCCTAGTTCAAATCATTTTTTCAATTTCATGTCAGTAGATTAGAGAATGAAGTTTTTCAAACACCTTAATCTTGACAGATGAATAGTCTAGGTAGAGAATAAAAGAGTTTACTAGCATAATCTGAACTCTTGGAAGTGATAAGGGTACAAGTAGATAGTTTGTTTTTCTTTCAAAAGAAAAATAATGTCAAGGGTTTTCTAGTCCAAGTGCACCCACAAGAAGAAAAAATGATAGGAAAAGGTATGATGGGTAGGTAGAGATGAGTTTGAAGAAAACATGTCTTTCAGATTTTGAGATCATAGCTTCAAAAAGAAACATCAGTAAATGAAAGAAGAAAAATCTGCCCAATGGATGAGGCACCGGTCTTCATAAACTAAGAGATTTGAGATTTGAAGTTCTGGACACCTCCTGAAAAGGAGCTGCCCTCCCCAAGTGGAGCCACTATTAGTCATCAGTAATTTTTTCTATTTTGTAGATGACTAAATAATTTTCCTAGATTTCTAAAAACAATATTCATGAATATTGCAAGTTTTAGAAATCTCATTGCCTTCATTATCCTTAAGATAAAATTTTCATTATTTCACTATTCTATCATGTCATGGTCAACTCACCTCTCCTAGAAGACCCCTCATGGGCTCATGACACTCATCTTTGTCCCATTTTCACACCCATAACCTTAGTACTCTGTTTTTCCTATGCTTAACCCCTCCACTTTCCACCTAGGATTTCCAAACAACCTACCCTTTCCCATTTTCCAAATACCATGTCAAAAAGCCTTCCACTAGGTCACTAGGGTTTCATAGGTTGTAGGGTTATCTTTGGTGTTCTAAATCACTGTTTTACATGAGTTAGAAAGCTGAATCAAATGTGAAAAATTTCAGCACCTATTTTTCCAAGTTATATCAAGAAAATCTCCAAGGAAGATTGCTCTGCCAAGAACAAAATTCTACAAAAGGAAACTATGAATTTTGACATTTCTACAGGAGTGTTGAAATAACTATCAGTAGAGAATAGGTAATGTAAGAGGCCTGCTCCTCATTAAAGGAATTCCACAACAAAAGAAAGAGGAAGCAGCCTATGTCCAAAGAGAAATTAGGGTTTCTTAAGACCAACTGGTCCAACAGTGTGCCAAGCAAGGGGTTAAGGAAAAAAAGCATATGGAAGAGGCACACCAGTACTAGCATGAATTGAATATTTTTAGAAATCATATATGGAAAAGGGAAAGAGGTGAGGTGAACTGAAAAGAAATGAATGAACTTGAAAGGGCTATAGAGAACTTAGAAGACAACACTGAAAATTCTTCTCAAGCAGCCCATAAGCTTAAGGTTGTAGGTTTTAACCCTGAACGGAAATTATCTACACACAAATCTTATAACAGAAAATAAAACAATAGCAAGAGCATAAAACATAAAACAGATAAACATAGAGATTTTCCCCTGGATCCCAAATTGGGACGACCAACTTAATTTTTCATTATATTCCTTTTAGTGTTACAACACATATATATACATGCCGAAGCATACATAAACCCCAATCCATTAACCCTGGATTAGAACATAATCGTAGTTCCCTTGACCGGATCTAAAAAATACCAGGGGTCGAAAACCATCATACCCAAAAAAAATTTCGCCGAGGCACTGCCCCGGACCTCGACAGGGGGGGCTGCTGCCCCCCCTGTGACCCCCCTGCTGTGGCCGGTGCAACGTACAACATGTGGGGCTAGTCATGGAAAGAATATAACACACACCCAACATTCTCCCACTCGTTGTTTTCTTTCCACAGGGGTCCACAGGAGAGCTTAGTCATTTGGCCAATTCTTCAACACCCATTGTTTCTATACACCAAGAGAACTTCTGAGTGCTTACAGACTTCGTCAATGCATCTGCAGCATTCTTCAAAGTGTCCACCTTTACCAGCAACACCCTTTTAGCCTCAACCATATCTCTAACAAAGTGATATTGAACATCAATTTTCTTTGTCTTTGAATGATAAGAAGGGTTCTTAGCCAAGAAAATTGCACTTTGGCTATCACATTCTATCCTTATAGCTTGTTGTACCAACCCCATACTTGAACACAATCTATGCAACCAAACTGCTTCCTTGCTTGCATGAGTGGCTGCTATGTATTCTGCCTCTGTAGTTGAAAGCGCCACTACAGATTGTCTTTTACTCATCCAACTGACTGCACCTCCAAATAGGCTAAACACATACCCACTTGTAGATCTTCTTTGGTCCAGATCTCCAGCCCAATCTACATCAACAAAACCACGAATGTCCAACATTCTTTCTAATCCTGGTCTTCATTGGTAGCACAAGCCATAATCACTAGTGCCACGTAAATATCTGAAAACCCGCTTCACTGCTATCCAATGCTCCTTCCCTGGGTTTGACATAAACCTGATCAATACTCCCATTGCATGTGCAATGTTTGTTCTAGTACAGACCATTGCATACATCAGGCTACCCACTGCACTTGCATATGGAACACGGGACATATCCTCCTCTTCTTCTTGTGTCTTGGGACACTGTTCAGCAGACATCTTTGCACCTACAGGAATAGGAATACTCATTGGTTTACTATCCTGCATATTGAACCTCTGCAATATAGTCTCAACATACTTCCTCTGGTTTAACCAGAGCTTCCTCTTTGCCTGATCTCTCTTAATTTCCATGCCCAAAATATAGTTTGCAGCACCAAGATCCTTCATTTTGAATTTGGAGAATAGTTGGGTCTTCAAATCTTGGATAATTTCTTTGTCATTTCCAATCAACAACATATCATCCACATACAAGAACAAATAAATAACATGGTCACCAATTAATTTAAAATAAACACAATGATCCTCCTTGCTTCTGGTGAAGCCAAGTCCCCGTATATGGGTATCAAATTTCTGATACCACATCCTTGGTGACTGTTTTAACCCATACAGAGACTTCTTCAACCTGCATACTAGTTCTTTCTTACCCTTCACCATAAAGCCTTCAGGTTGCTTCATGTAGATCTCCTCTTCTAGATCCCCATGAAGAAATGATGTCTTCACATCCATCTGTTCTATCTCAAAATCAAATGCAGCAGTAACAGATAAAAGTAATCTAATAGAAGTAACTTTGGCAGCAGGAGAAAAAATATCACCAAAATCAATTCCCAACACCTGGGAATAACCTTTGGCTACCAAGCGAGCTTTGTATTTCTCCACCTTGCTTTCTACATTCACCGCAAGAATCGATCCCACAGATCTCCCACTGAAAAGGGTCTACCTCAGGCCCGAGAAAAAAAACCCTCAGCAGCAAAGGCATCCCCTTGAAGCCAAAACAACTCTGATACCAAATGTAGGTTTTAACCCTGAACAGAAATTATCTACACACGATCTTATAACAGAAAATAAAACAATAGCGAGAGCATAAAACATAAAATAGATAAACACAGAGATTTTCCCCTGGATCCCAAATCGGGACGACCAACTTGATTTTTCATTATATTCCTTTTAGTGTTACAACACATATATATACATGCCGAAGCATACATAAACCCCAATCCATTAACCCTAGATTAGAACATAACCGTATTTCCCTTAACCGGATCTACAAAATACCAGGGGTCGAAAACCATCGTACCCCAAAAAAACCATGTGCAAACTCATGCAAAAAACATGGGTGGGTCCGCCTATGAGTGGGACCACACACCAAATTTTTTTTCGTCGGGGCGTTGCCTCGGACCCCGACAGGGGGGGCTGCCACCCCCGATGTGACCCCCCTACTGCGCCCGACGCAACGTACAACGTGTGGGGCTAGTCATGGAAAGAATATAACACACACCCAACAAAGGTTTTGGAAAGATAGTCAAGGGAGATGAAATGAAGATGATAGGCCTCCATGATGACAACAGACAAAAGGTTTGAAGAGACTGTGTAAGTGACTTCTAGGGTTTTCCAAGGTAAATTATCTCACTGCCTCAAAGGGAAAGAATGCAAAGAGTATCAGTATAAGGAAGGTCAAGACTTCATTTTTAGTCATTTGCACTCAATGATCAAAGGAATAAAAGCATATGGTTGAGTTTTGAGATGAAAAGACAAACTGATCATGAGGTTTTTGTTGTGTAAATAAATGTGTCAAACACCAAGAAACATCAGAAAGCTCAAATCAATATGTCATGGCACCTGCAAAAGATCAGAAGTGGCCAAAGAGGAGATAATAGGATACATGATTATGAAAGCTGTGGTGCTTGTCAAAATGGATTTATCATGCTCCAGAGATCAGAGGGAAGAGATTCAATTCAAATTTTTCATGGCACTTATTGAATGAAAGTGGTTGAAGGGCATGAAAGGGCCAAAAAACAATGAATCATGTAACTCAAACAAAGTTCACTAAAATGAATCAATAAACCAGAAGGAATCAGAGTTCACCCTGTCAGCAAACTGAAGAACAACAAAGAAAAATGTTAGAAGGAAAAGGGACCATTTTTATGTTTTTAAGTCACCTACTGCAAAAGGTCAAAAATAATATTAGTGAAATGAAAAATATGATTGAAAACCTTATCAAAGTGGCTTTTTGATTTAAATTTATTTCCCTAAATATATAAGGATCAATTTTCTCTCCTCTCATCTCACTTTGCATTTGAAAAGACAGTTAGAGCATTCAAGGAGAAAATTGTTGAGTTTTGGTGAGAAATTGGGCAAGGTTACCTGGCGCTATACTTTGGAGCATGCACTGTGCTTAGAGCACCCAGCGCTGCGCTTAGGGGAAATTTCGCAGTGTAATTTTACACTGCGCTGCGCTTACATGTGGGTGCTACCCATTCGCCCAGTTTTTCCTGAGAGGGAGGACCCGACAGGCCTGCACGCGAGCAACGTTGCACTCAGTGAGGCTCGACAGGCCCATACACGTTCAGTGCTGCACTTAGGAGCCTAAAAAGCCTACACGCAGGCAGAGCTACACCCAAGAGGACTCGACAGGCCCAAATTTTTCCAGGCGCTACGCTTAGGGAAGAAAGCATTTTTCACTTGCAAAATTGCCTAAAATCCCAAGGGAGCACCTCCAGAGGTGCATCCAAGGACCTGCAAAGAAGTCAAAGGTTGGTAGGTGGCTACTTTTTCTTACCTTCCAAGTGGTTTTGTTGATTTAATGGTTAAAAAAAAATTGGTCACAAACCTAGAGAATATAAACCCTAAGCCCTCATGGCCAAAGCGTTGTTTTGACCTCCAGGCAAGACTTTATCAGTTTTCACCCATTCTATCAAGTTTCATATGAAGATCATGAGGTTGAGAGGGAGTTTGAAATCATTCAGATTGACAGTGATGAGGAGAATGAAGCAAGGATATCAAACTTGCTCATCCAAAACAAAAATGCCCTAATTGAAGATCTCCACGAAAATTTAGATAGGGCCAAGAGTGTGAATGATGCCCTTGGGATGGAGAACAGGAAACTAGGAGCACAAATTTCCATTTATGAGGCTAGAGCAATAAAGACTCGGAAAGAAGCTCAAAAGGCATAGGTAAAGTTGGTAGAGTTCATGGGCACCTATGAGGAAAGTGAGGATGAAGAAGGGTGGTCTAGGAGGAGACCAAGAACCATGGGGTTGAAGAAGGCATTGGCAAAACAAAGAGAACAAGAATCAACCTTAACATAGAAACTGCCTCTAGATGAGTTGTTGGCCATGGAGATGTCACATAATCAGGATCCTTGGTTGGAAAGAGAAAACATACACTTGGAGGATAAACTAAAGGAAGCAAATCAGGATCTTGATCTCCAAAGCAAGATGACAAAGCATTATGCCCGAAGAAACCAAGTTGTAAGGGCTAAAATAAAAAAGGCCCAAACCAAGATCCAAGCACTCAAAGAGGCAAAAGGCCAATCTAACCTTGGAATCTTGGTGCAAGCTTCTCTACAGGTCTCTCAAACCCCATGAGGAACACATCCACCAAATTTGGGACAATTTTGACAAATTTTGGTTTTTTACAAATTTTGAGGCCTCTAAGTGCAACACCCCTGGCGCTATGCTTTCATCTCAGGCATCCTCAGGAGGAAAAATTAGCATTTTTGAATCCTTGACTTAAGTACATTATGCTCACCAAATTTTAGAGCATTTGGAGCATTTTTGACCCCTCAAAAGGCCAAAAACCACCTCATTTTTCAGCTTTCTGCCTCATTTACAGACTTGGCACTACGCCTAGAGTAGTTTTGGAAAATTTGACTTTTGGACAGGTTAATTGAGCTCAATTAGAAAACCAATGGTAGATTTGGAAAGTAGACACAAAAAACTTTCCAACGGACCATTACGAAGCCAATTGTGACATTGAGAGGGCATCAAAACTTGGATGCAAGTGGACCTATTTTTTTCCCATGCATGGTGCTACGCTTAGAGGCCTCATTGTGTGTTTTTGGCCAAAAAGTGAAAAAAACACAATCATTTATGGAAAAATGATATTTTAGTGTTTTTTGGGGCAAATCACTCCAAATTTAGGTGCTAAGAGTTATTTTTGCATTTACTTCATAAGATATTTTGTGTCTTGGGCCTTGCATGGTCTCTTAGACATAAATGGCATTTATGAGTGTTTTTGATATTTTCAAACCCTAAATAGGGTTTTTTTCCCTCCTTTTCTAGATAAATAGAGCATGAGGGCCTCATTGTAAGAGGATGGCATTTGGTGACTCTTTGGAGCAATACATAGTTTTTTTTGGAGATTGGAGAAGAAATTGGTGTTGTGGAGTTTGTGAATGGTTTGTCTTGATTGATGATGGAGAAGGCTGCTTGCAGGATCCCTGAGATTAGTTAAAGGTGATGTGATTCTATTCAGTTATTTTTTTCTTATGTCTCATTGTGTTTCATCCTTCTAAATTGTAGCAGGACAAAGGTTTTAGACTAAGAAATGTTTTTCAAAGGAACCTTATCTTTGTTTGTTCTTCACTGCCTCTATGTTTTCCTCTGCTAGGAAATTTTAGAGAATTCTTAATTTCTCTCTAGATCCCTGTTACACAGCATTTTTTCACTGTCTGTGCAATCCCTTGCCCCGCATATTGGAGGGTCCTTCCCGTGACTTGTGAGCAGTAACATACTTTGCAAACACCTTCTTTTCATCCTTCTGCATAAGGACATCATTTCTCCTATTGGACATTTCCTCAAAAAAGCACACAAAACCTATGTTTTGGCCTTGGCATGGATAGCCAGTTCACTCCTCGCATCGATGTGGAAGATTTGCACTAGAGCCCGTGCCACCTGGCGCTGTCTCAGTGCAGTGCCCACACCAAGATATTTTAGGAATGTTTTTAAAAAATTAGAGGTAGAAGTTTCCTTCTAACCACCTCAAGGATGAGTCACTGGAAGAGGTTAAGTTGATCAGCCACGGATCTCCCTCTTTAGATAGTGGGCTCCATCTCTCCATGGAACACTCCTTGAAGATAGGCCTCCCTTCCATAATTATATGGATCCTAACTTCTCCCTCTCCCTCTATATAAACAGGCCTTCTCCCTTTATGAAAGCTAGTTGAACATATAGCCAAGGAGCTAAACTTGGAGAAGAATAATATAGCTGAGTAATTGCTATCGAGAAGGTAGAACCAAGGAGAACTCCGTAGAGAGACTCCCGTCCGAATTCCCGACGAGCCTTTGTAAGATGCGCTCCGCTTGAATCCTGTTGGAGGAGACCGCAACGCCAAAGCTTGGTTGTACTCTTCCTTTCATTTATTAATATACTCGACTATGGCGTTAGTTCCATCATTATGTTATTTTGTTTATTTAATTCAATTTATTTAGTCCTCTTCGACTGACTACAGTTACGAATGTGAATTAGTATGTTGTATATTGTCATTGTTTCTTGTGTAAGTGCAGGTGTTCGAGTGTGAAAGCGAGCGGATCGTGATCTGTCAAACCAGGAGCGAGGAGCGAGCCACTCTTTTCGACGACAACAATAGCATAGGACCTTCGGTAAGTCATCTATCAAATCTCTGTCCATTCGTTAAATAGGAATCAATATTATAGCTTGTATTGTTTGTGGCTAGACCCACTCTAGGGCTAGTGGGATCGCCTCTGTCCACAAAGGGGATTTACCTCACCAATAACCCCCCTAAGATTGTTTATCTCATGAATGGTTCAATACAGTAGGTATCAAAGATTTTTTATGGTTATCCCTGCTTGTTTGATGTCACTAAAACATTGTTCTTGAGATTTATCTTTGAATTACCACTAATTAGGTTTTTCCAAAGAGGCTATGTTTCGATCATACCCTTTGTTCATGCTTGAATAGTTGTTTTGAAGATCATTATGGCTATGATCAATGATGTTTAGGATTTCCCTCTTCTTTGATTAGATTTATATTTTTATCTTAATGTTTTCTAACCTTGAAGGTGAAATCACTAGAAGTTAAATGAGTTTCTTGCCTTCTATATTTCATTGTATTGTTTGTCTGAAATGCTTATTTGCTTGGGTTGAATCAAAGAGTTATTGGTGTGCCTTGTCTATTGATTACTTCTTTATGCTAAATAGTGTTGAAGTCCCTTATTGTTTAATTATATGACAAAGGATTCTTAATTTCCCTTTGCCCTACTTTGTTCACAAACTTGATGTTCATTTCATTTCCCAAAAACCTTGAAAATCCATCTGACCATGCTAGATTTTCCTTGTGATCCACCCTAATTTATTGTTGAAACTTTCCATGAATTTTATTGACTCCAGAGCCCAATGAATTGAATATTTCCTCACTCTATCTATTCTACTTGATCATCTTACCCAAACCAAAATAAATAAACAAACCCTACACTTAACAACTAGCCTAAAATAAAACCCTAAAAGAAAAAAAGTTCACATCCTTTGAACAAAATAGAGAGAGTCCTCTCTGAGTCCAGGAAGGCTAGGTCCTAGGACTCCAAAGACTGGTTTGATGTTACCTTGTGCATTTGATCTCACCAATCTAACAAATCACGAGACTTAACCGTTTGTATCAATTATGAAATATTGTATTATTTGACAACCTGATGCAACTCTGATTATCACATTATACTATAGTGGGCTACAATTTTTGTCCAAACAAACTCACAAACAATTTGTGAAGCCATGTGGCCTCACAAATTGCTTGACTAGTTTCCATGGGTTCTTCCTTTTTAGAGCTTAGTGCCACTCACTGTTGTTTCCAATTGAGCCATGAATTTTTTTTTGAGCCCAAGCTAAAGCAACATCCAGAAGTACTCGTTTGGTCCACTAAATTACGTAACCAATATGAATTTGTGTAGCCAACAAGGTGGATTCTGTTATCACAAATAAAATAAAATTTTTGATTCATAGGGTCATTAGCATAGGTTTCATTTGTCTTGTAAAATTGGTTCATGAAATTGATGAAAAATCATGAATTGGTCATTATTCTAAGTCTATAATAGTCCATTGGTCATGTAGTTAGAGTCAAATCTATCAAAATATACCAAAGGTCTACATGCATTGGTTTAAATTTAGGTAGTGGCCACCTGTTTGATTTTTCCTAAGTCTCCAGTGAATATAACTGCAAACATGTTATTTTCATTATGGACTCACTTGACCAGTCCGTAGCGAATCTGCCAGATTTATAATGGTAAACCCTGCAGAATCATGTTTTTATGCACCAATAAAGGCTACGATGAGGTGTTGATTTTTTAGAGGTTTAGGGTGGATGTGAGGTCACGTGATTGGTTATTAGAGTCATCCAAACATGCGTAATCATAAGTGGTATTCATCATTACACTTCACTCCTCCCATTTGTCATTACCACTCCCATATTTGAATTTCACCTTTTAGATTCACCTCCAAAGCTGCTCTTTGTCATCCTTCCTTCAACCTTTGCATGCATATGTTTATTATTATCCTTGAAAAGTCCAGCTCCATTGCAGGCTACTTGTTGTTCGATTTGTATCTTTACAGGTGTCACAACATTAAGAAGGCAACGTAGTATTAAGGAAGATGGCCATGAAAAAGATAAAAAATAAAGGGGGCTCCTATGTAAGATACGAGCCCATGGATCTCAAGTTACTCAATTAAGAACCTGGCTTTGCATAAGCTTTCAGCAATGTTGGATGCATGAAATTTTTCCAAAAACTGCAAGGTTTTCACGCCCAGGCCTCAAAAGGTTTTGCAGTCAATTTCGTAAGTACAACTTCGAAGGTGGGGGTGCTAAGTTTTGTAGTGTCACCTTAGACAATTTATCAAGCCATAGACATATCGAGGATGGGTGAAGAGTGGTTCAAATCCACTAAGTTTAAGATGCAAAACTGTGATGAATTTATAAAACCTGAGCACATTGGAGCATACATGACATCTGGAATCCCAAGGAGCTACATGAAAGATAACTACTCCAAATTGATGCTAATAATCCAAAAATACTTCACTTGTGAGGGGAGGTTCCATATGGTCTATCAGTACCATTTCAGGCTCTTGTTGCACTTAAATGGTAAGCAGTCTCTAGATCTTCCATTTTTCTTGTTTAGGAGCCTAGGTAAGATGTCAGACAAGGTTCAGGCTAGGCTAGAAAGCAGTGAGACCTCAATTTTCCATCATGGGTTGATCAAACTTCTGGTGCTGGAGAAGTTGGAAAAACTGAATAGAGACCGAGCCACATTTATTTTTCTCAGTGGTTATGAGGTAGATTCATTAACACCCAAGAAAACTCCAAAGTCAAAAGCCACTCCTTCAAGCAAGAGTGACAAACCTGTAGTTGAAACAAAGGGTGTGAATGTGGAGGAGATGGATCCCATTATAGAGCCCATAGATATTGAAGTAGAGCCTACACAAGAGACAGAAATTCCACAGCCTACACGTACAAGTAGCAAACAAAATATCAGCAACAAAAGCAATGGAAGGATAACGAGAAGCCAAACAATTGGAAAAGGAAACCTTGAAGATATTATTCAAGCCATAGAAATTGAGGAGACTCCAGTGGTCAGATCTAAAGATGTTAAAGGAAATAAGAAGAAGAAGAAGGGTATAACTACTAAAAAGCTTGATTTTTTAGGGGAAGATGCATGGTTTATATATCAGCCTAGAAATCCACTCACCAGGCGACAACTTTCCAAAGGTGTCATGGCAAGTAAAAGGACATATATTACTGACAAAGGAAACTAGCCTATCACATAGGATATCAGTTATTTGTCTCCAAAAAAAGAGGAGAACATGGTGCAGAGGAAGGGTAAAGAGAAAATGGTTGAAAAAACTGAAGTACAACTATGAAAGGAACAATTAAGAGAAGCTAGAGAGGTCATTATTGAGAGAAAATTGGAATTGTAGCAAGCTAAGCTAGACATGAAGCTGATGGAAGATTCCAAAGAAAAGGTAAATGAGAAAATAAATCAATATGATGAGTCATTGACCAATGCCAAGAAACTTCTACAAATGACACTTCCTCTACGAAGGGTAATGAAGCACACAAGAAGGAGAAATATATTGTTGCAAGCTAAAAGAAAGAAACTCAAAAGGAAATTCAAAGAGCTAGAAGAACATATGGAGATGATATAGTCATAGTTAATGAAGAAAGATCTTAAAACCATAGTCATAAATGAACTTGAAGAGATTCAACCTCGTACTGCCAAAGGTGAAGCTTCTAAAGCTTGAAGAGTGGACAAAATACCTTTTTGAAATTTTTGCATCATTCAGAATCAAAATTTGCAGATCCATAAGCAAAATTTTGAAGAAGAAAGGACATTTTTGAGTTTTCTGCCAATTAGGCAAGTTAGTAGTGAATCCCAGTCTCAAAGCCCAGATTTCGCTATGAACTCACTGTAGGTGTTTTTTTGTTTAAAATCACAAATAGGTCAAAATCAAGGTAGGTAAAATTTTTTATTTAGATATTTTGACTTAAAAAAAAGTTCCAAATCAACAAAGAAAGGTAACAGGTGGCAGAGATAGGTGAAATCAATTTGCTACAAAATTTCACTACAAACTTGCCTTAACTCCCCTATTTTTGCAACAAGCAAGTTTTTGTAACATTTTTTGGTTTTGATGGTCTATTGGAGGCAAGCCAGCCATGTGGAAAGCTTAAAGAGCATAAGAGGAATATTTTGGTGGAGGCATGGTCTTTGACAAGGTTTTTCAACCCACCAACTCATCATGAAGACAATCATCATTTATCATGAAACCACCTCCTTCAAAGTAGGAATACTAGTATCCTAACTTAGTGGGGTATGTTCTTGGTCATGGTCAGTGCCATCCAAGCACATGAATATCATTGATGTAAATATGAAATATTTTCAGTTGGGTGATGTAATAAATAGGTTTTAGAGCCCTAGTAGGTCTCTAAGTCCTAAATTTAGTAGTTTTTAGTTTTATTTCCATGTATTTTTCTTATTGTTAAGATAGGTGTCAACAAAGGAGCTCAATGATATAGCCATGTAGGAAGATCCAATGTAAAGAGGCTGAAGCCTATTAATAGGCAGAATTTGAAAGAATAGAGGGTTGAATGATGTTAATTGCACAACTACTATTGTAAACATTTTCTGATTAGTAATATACAATGTTTGTTGCCTCTTTCTTCACCTGAGATTCATCTGATGTTTTCATGAGTGCTTGTCCTATGTATCTTGTTATTTTTCCTTCAGTAATTTTATGTTTGATTACTTAGAATTCATGTACATCATGTTATAACTTCCTTCAAGAATTAAAATATTGTGTATCTCTGTGTATTTACTTTTCATAAAAACATCTATATGCCTTAGCTTCCACAAGAAGAACCATGTCATAGGGTTTCTTAACACTGACTCCATAAGCCAATGGTAGTGAATTCTATACATATTTCACCTACAAATAGAAATAATTAAAATGATTTTTTCAGATTTAGCCATTTGTGAGCTTCATTTACATAACATTATCAATTTATTTGAGAGAGCCCTGTCAGGCTTAAAAGGCTAATTTTCAGCTAGATTTTTGTTTGAAAGAGTTACTCTTGGTTGTATGGTGGAGCAGCCCATATGTACCAACTTAGTGATAAAATTTTGGTGCATCTGGTGGGAGTCTAAAGACATATTTCCTGAAGTTTATTCTCAAACAGTGATGCTGAACTCTTGGAGGTAGCATGAGCTCAAAACATTTCGAGGTTGCAGAACTACCTTGGTGACTCCACTAAAAATCTTCATTTTTAAAGGTGGCTTCGAGAAATAGATACACAAGGAGAAATCTAGATCATAACCCACCTACAATTGTGGATAATCTAGAAACAATTCTCATAAGCATTGGAGGCATCTTTAAAAATTAGATATTCCATCAAATTCAAGATTTTTTTCCTCTAAGATTATTCAAAGTCCTGAAGATAAGCAATTTGATGATAAAATTGAAGAAGTGTTTTTTAGGTATAAGACTGAAAATGAACTGACTAATATAATACTAGACCTACAAAGACTAGGTATTGACACATCTTCCTTAGTATCAAAAGAAGAGAAAGAAGAATTATGGAATACTGTCACATCAGAGCTGTTGTTAGAGAGAGGGTCTTTTGAAAAATTAAAATATTTGGATCATTCACAACATATCCTAACACTTCACCCTCATTTACTGTGTTTTCCAAAAGTCAAAATTTAAGCTCATCCACTGTTTTTCCACATACCACAGTCCCTATCATCATGGTTGGAGTTCCTCCTCCTGCTGGATCTGCGAGACATGCTCCACTTGTCCTTCCTATTATCCTTCATGACCTCACCTATGGATACTTAACTAGGATTAAAACCTTTGGGAGTGAAGATGAAATATTAGCTGAAGAACATATAGACCAATTTAATGATTTCATTTACCAAGAAGAGGTGGATCATGATGATGTGAAAATGAGTTTGTTTGCTCAAAGTTTCACTGATGAGGTAAGAAAATGGTTTAAGTCTTTAACTCCATCTATTTTTCAAAATTGGGACTAATTGGAAGATATTGTTTTGACAAAGTGGGGGAGTAAGGTGAACCTAGTTCAAGCTCTAACTGAGTATAAAAATTTGAAAAGAGCCTTAGATGAATCTATCTAAGAATTTTCTAAGAGATTTAACAAGGTCTACAATTCCATACCTGCTCATATTAAGCCTCCTCCAGGAGCTGCTGAATTACACTATGCTGAAGCCTTTGATTATGAGTTTTCCATATTGTTAAGGGAAAGAGAGTTTGCTTCTTTGGATGACATGAAAAATGATGCAGTGAAAGTTGAGGTGAACATGGAAGAAACCAAGAGATCTAAGATGGTTAAAAAAAATTAAAAGAAGAGGAGAAGCCTTCTTCAACCTCAGATGCTAATTTTGATTCCATGATGAAGACCATGGAGAAACTTATGGACATACTTGTTCTTGGAGCCACTCCTTTTCCTCATGCACAACAAGAGACACATATCAGAAATCCCCAATTTAGGAGACCTCAAATTCAAAAAAGACAAAGAGAAAATAGGAACCAACCTGACACACAAGTGAGACCTCCTTTTCAACAGAATTTACTTGATGAAGAGGAAACACAACATGAGTTCAAAGAGGATATTATTAATTTCTTAGATGAAGATATGTCTGGGATGTTTCTAACTAAAGAGGAACATGATGAGTCTAGTCATGATATGAAGGGAAGAGAGGGAAATTTTTATTACTTAAACATATACCAACATGCCATATTTGAAATGAAGAAACAATACAATTTGAGAAATAGGAATGTTCCCATTACAACAAACAAATCTCAGCCAAAGAAAGATGCTCCTAGAACAGCTGAGCCAAAGAAGGATACACGACCACCACCTCATGCCAAATAAATTGAAAAGGCTTCATCCACTTTCAATTTAGAGAATGAGATCTCCAAAATCAAAATTCTAGTTCCCTTTGGAGAAATAATCAAGGTCACTAAATACAAAATTAAAATTGTCAAGATGTTGAACACTCAACCTGGACCTTCAGATATCCTCAATCTGCAAGAATATCATCCTACCATTTTCCTAGGACCAAAGGTAGAAGATGAAAAAAATGAAGAAGTTACTCCTTTTTATGTAAATCTGAACATTCATGATATGAATTTACATAATGCCATGTTAGACTTAGGAGCTTACCACAACCTAATGCCTAAGGTGATTATGGAAAGGATGGGTTTAGAGGTCACTAGACCTTACAAAGACCTGTTTTATTTTGAATCCAAGATATTCCAATGCATAGGCCTCATTAAAGATGTTGTTGTTGGCCTAACTCAAGTACCTTCTAAGAAAATGGTGATAGACATAGTGGTAGGTGACATTCCTCCGAAGTTTTTCATGCTTTTATCCAGATCTTGGGCAGGGAAAATTAAAGGAACCATGCATATGGATATGACATATGCCACCATTCCAGTCTTTGGTGAGAAAATGAGGTTGTATATAGAAATTAGGATGGCTTACATCGTGAGTAATAAAGAAAAATCTCAAAATTTTCCTATTTATGCAGTTGAAACTGAATTGGAGTCCTCAATTTTGTTTAATGAACTTACTGATGAGGCAGAATTTGAGAAAAAGACATAAAATCAGCAAGCAGAAAATCAAAGATGTGTTGAGGAAAATGAAGAAGGTTGGTGGCTTTTACATTTTGATGGTGTTGATGGAAGAGATGGGGATGGAGTAGGGATATGGATTACCACTCCTAATGATGAAAGTAAGTTTTTCTCATTCAAATTAAACTTTGACTGTACAAACAATATGAGAGAGTATGAATCATTGTTTTTGGGTCTGGAAACTTTGAATAATTTAGGTGCCAAAAAGGTATCAGTTTGTGGTGATTCAGAATTAGTGATCAAGCAAGTAGAAGGGTTTGATTAGAAAAAATATGTCAGTATGAGGGCCTATAAAAAATTAATCATTGAAATGCTTGAGAATTTTGAAGAACACACTTTCATGGTCAAAACTAGAGATCAAAATTCAGTGGTTGATTCTTTGGTTGTCTCTGCAAGTTTATTTGTCATTCCAAATCATTCAAGTGAGAGGTATGAGATTGAGGTAAAACATAAGAAAAAAATCCCTGATAACATCATTCATTGGAAAGTGTTTTATAGTGATCATCAGGTACGAAATTTCCTTGAATTTAAATAAGAGTTTGAGAATATCGAAGTAGATTAGCAAAATATGTTTGCTGAAACTAAAGTCAATACTAAAGTCTTGTAGCTGAAAAATAATTGTATTCCCAAATGCCTTATTCCCCTTGAGAAATTATTTGATCAAAATTATTTTTTCAAATCTCCAAGGATGCAGGCTGATGATGAAGAGTTGGAGACTTGCAATCTTCACACAACAAAAGTTCTTGAAATGGTCAAACTATCCAAGTTTCTTTCTATGGATATGAGATAGAGGTATGTGGATATGATGGGGAAGTATATTTATGTATTTTCATGGAGCTATTTTGATCTGAAAAGGTATGACCTTGGTATTATCCAACATACTATTCCCATCAAAGAGAATGAAAAACCTTTCAAGTAGAAGTTGAGAAGAATTAACCATTTGCTCATGCCTTTGTTTAAGAAATATATTGTTGTGTAACCAGCTCCAAAAAGAGAAGAAAAGAGATATCAACGCCTTAGAAATGAGCCACTTCGAGGGGGAAACCTCCAATACATTACATAAATGAACAATTCTTGGATGATACAAATGAACAAAACCTCCTTCTATATATAGGAGTCCATGGAACCACAATATAATCCTAGTGGGGCGACAATGTAATCCTAGCCGACCTAACAATAATAATTTAAGGGCACAATAATAACAATATGGGGGTTACAGGGGTACAATAATAACAATAAGGGGGGCTACACTAACATAATAAGGGGCTACACTATTAATATAGGGACTTAACATGCCCCTCTCCTTCAAACAAGTGCTGTCCTCAACACTTGATTATTTCTTGATGCTTCTGTATAAAATTCTCATCCTCCCATGTGGAATATTTTACAGGAAAGTTTTTCCACTTGCTGAGATACTTTGAAATTGATCGTACTTGTCGAGTTATTGTTTTTGTGACCGCTTCAGAACTTCTTTCGATGTGATGTTGATATTCCTGTTGTTTCATTAGATTCTGCACCAAAGTTAGGTTATCCTTTGAGAGTTGGAGAACTTGTTGTTGACGCTCGATGTCATCTTCCACTAATTTATCATCCATATTAGCTATTATTTTATCCTTCAAACCATCCAACTTAGCCTCCATTTCTTCTTTTAAACCATCTATGTCAACTTCGGTTGCCCTTCTTAAGATTGAAATTTGTTGCACTTGGTACCGTAATTTTGATATCTCATACTGCAATTCTTCCACTTCATGCATCATAGTATAGATTTCTGAGGACTTAATGGGTGTTGAATTCTTTTTAGGAGGCATTTCAGAACAAAATACTGAAATATATGCTCAATAGGCCCTTGGAATCACTTCAAACTGATTCTTCAAACAGGACTTATGCAATTCGGAAAAAAAATACACACCTTTTACTTGCTTTTGAGGAGCTCGATATTGAAATTGTATTATCTCTGTGATTGCGTCTCTTATATATCTGAAATTCAGCACTGAATTAGCCCTCTAAATTATCTTTTGAATGCCACAGGTCTGACCTGATTTGGATTTTCCAAGACAAAGTTGTGTCCAATCTCCTACAATGACCTAATTATGGATTGGTTCAGTAGAGCGAACTTGTACGACTTGCCACGTGTCACTGTTTTGTCCTTTGTCTCTGAAATTGATATCCAAGAAACTAAAGTTTGTTTAATTGTGACCACTTTTTACGGCATTCCAATCTAATCCCCAGAGAGAGAGTTATTGAACTTTCCCCACGATCACCTCTTTGAGATGAAATTCAGGAGCCTGAAAAAACACTACCTTCCACATATCATATCTCCAAAAATATTGCGAACCAAGCTCTAAAATTTTTTGACGAATTTCCTCAGGATTTCAGCTTTGTACCATATGAATTTCAGATTTTGAACCTTTGTAGAAAAAAATTTATAGCGCAAGTTCCACGATAACCTGTTTAGGAGCCTGAAAAAATACCTGACTTCCACAGATCATATCTCCGAAAATATTGCGAACCAAACCCTGAAATTTTTATACAAGCTTCCTCACGATTTTGGCTTCGTACCCTTAAAATTTCAGCTTTTGAAACTTCGCAGAAAAAAAGTTATAGCGAAAATTCCACGATGACCTGTTTGGAGCAGCGAAACCCTAGAATCCAAAGCTCTGATACCAAATGTTGTGTAACCAGCTCCAAAAAGAGAAGAAAAGAGATATAAACGCCTTAGAAATGAGCCACTTCGAAGGGGAAACCTCCAATACATTACATAAATGAACAATTCTTGGATGAACAAAACCTCCTTCTATATATAGGAGTCCATGGGGCCACAATATAATCCTAGTGGGGCCATAATGTAATCCTAGCCGACCTAACAATAATAATTTAAGGGCACAATAATAACAATATGGGGGTTACAGGGGTACAAAAATAACAATAAGTGGGGCTAAACTAACATAATAAGGGACTACACTATTAATATAGGGACTTAACATATATGAAGAAAATTTTTGATGCAAATATCATTGTCCCTTTAATATTTTCAAAATCGCTTGCTAATCTAGTACCTGTCAGAAAGAAGAGTGGTGAGATTAGAATTTGTATTGATTTCATAAATTAAAAGAAAATCATATTTAAAGGAAAAATACCCTCTTCCCAAGATGGATAAGGTTTTGTAGAATATTTTTGGCTCTCAAAGAATGTCCATGCTTGATGGCTTTTCAGGTTACAACCAAATATTGGTACATCAGGAGGACTGAGAGAAAACTGATTTTACCACGCCATGGGGAACATTCATGTATGCCAAATTCCTTTTGGTTTAATGAATGTAGGGGAAAACTTTTAAAGGGCGATGGATATTTATTTTTATGAGGAGAAATAAAAATCATCAGTGGTCTATTTGGATGACATCATTGTATTTTTAGAGAGGGAGGAGGAACACCTTAAGCACTTGGAGAAAATTCTACAGAAATGCAAAAAATTCGGTATATCTCTCAATCCTACTAAAAATTCCCTTCCTCTAACTTCTGGAAAATGGTTAGGACACATTCTATCAAAGGATGGAATAAATATTGATCCTAATAGAGTTAGTGCTATTCAGAAAATATACCTCCCAAGGAATAGGAAAGAGATTTTGTCTTTTCTTGGAAAGGTAAATTTTGTTAGAAGGTTTATCCCAAACTTTGCTGAGATTGTCAAGCACATTACCAAGATGTTAAAGAAGGAGTCTGATGTTAAGTGGATAGTAGAATCAAACCAATTATTTGAAGAAATAAATAAATCCCTCACTCAAGCCCCAGTGCTCATAATTCCTATCTTTTCAAGCGAATTTCTAGTTTTTACGTTCGCCTCTAAACACACAATTGCTGGAGTTTTATTGTAGAAAATACAGAAAGGTGGTGAGAAGCCTATTTCCTTTTTTAGTATGACTCTTTCCAACTCATAATTGAAGTATAATATCATGGAAAAACATGCATATGATTTAGTGAAATCTCTTAAATATTTCATAATTTACATTTTGCATTCTCACATTATTGCATTTGTGCCTAACACTGTGGTGAAAGATATTTTGACTCAAGTTGATACTGATGGAAAAAGAGGGAAATGGATTGTAAATTTACTAGAATATGATATAGAAATTAATCCTACTAAGCTGGTGAAGGGTCAGGGATTATCAAAAATGATGGCACAGTCAAATTTTGAGTGCCTAGACATGATTTTTTTTGCAGAAATTTCAGAGCTGGTAGAAGAAGAAGAATTGGTCCCTATTGAAGAGAATTTTATTTTTTCTGAATGGTACAGATATGTGATCTTTGTTCTACATCATCATAAATCCCCTCATCAATTGAATAAGTCCAAGTCAAGGTTTTTGAAGGTGAAATCATTGAGATACTGGAATTTGAATAAAAACTTGTATTGCAAGGAAACTGATGGAATTCTTTTGAATTGTTTGCTGGAAGAAGAGGCTGAAGGGGTTATTGAAGAATTTCATAAGGGATATTTTGGAGGACACCATTACTAGAAGGCCACAACTAATAAGATACTCATAGCAAGATATTATTGGCCTACCATGTTTAAAGATATCTGCAAGAAGATTGCTGCATGCCATGAATGCCAAGTTTTTGATGGTAAGAAGAAGCTGATTCCTTTACCACTGAAACCAATATATGTTGAAGCTCCTTTCTAGAAATGGGGGTTGGATTTAATAGGTGAAATACATCCAACATCATGAGGGAAGAATTGCTGGATCTTGATAGCCATCGATTATTTCACCAAATGGATTTAAGTGGTCCCTACAAGACAGGCTACTGACTCAGTCATCATTCAATTCTTGGAGAACAACATTTTGTCCAGGTTTGGTTGTCCTATGAATATTATTACTAATAATACAAAAAAATGATTAGTTTTTGTCATCAATATCATATCACTCTTGGTCATTCCACAACCTATTACTCTCAAGGTAATGGCCTAACATAATAATCCAATAAGAGTATAGTGAGGATCACCGAAAAGGTGTTGCAAGAGAATAAAAGATCATGGAATCTAAAGATAAAGTTTTCTTTGTGAGATGATAGAGTTTGTAATAAGAGATCCAAAGGTACATCTCCCTATGAATTGGTATATGGAGCTAAAGTGATATTTCCAACTTCTTTGGGGGTTCCGGTAATGAAACCGCTGCAAGGGCTTGGAGAAGAGGATAATGCCATCCAAAGGAGGATAAACCAGCTCATATATTTTTAGGAGAAAAGGGAAGAGGTATATGATAGTCATCAGAAATCACAAAATAGAGTGAAGAAAATTTTTGGCAGAAAGACTAAAGAAGAAAATTTCCAAATCCAAGATGTAGTTCTGAAATGGGAAGCCACAATTGAGGAAAAGGGGAAGCATGGAAAGTTTGAGAATAACTGGAAGGGTCCATTTGTGATAGTTGCATACCATGGAAACAACACTTTTGTGCTTTAGGAGATGGATGGACAATTGTGTTGAAGAGGACTCGTTAATGGCATGTTTCTAAAGCACTATTCCTCCTAGTTTCTTTTACTGAATTACACTCCATTGTACGTATTTAATTTTTTGTTATGATGTTTTGCTAATAAATATGAATTTATCATCAAGATTGAGCCTGAGGAGAAGGCCATAAGAGTTTGGTGAAATCTTCAAATTTCAGAAAATTTCAGTTTTTGAAAGAAGGCACTGGAAATACAAGTTCTTTGTTGTACCACAGGGGCACACCATCCCTAGTGGAGCCATTGTTATCACAAAACAATTTCAATTTTTGATTGATAGGGTCATTAGCATAGTTTGCATTTGTCTCATAAAATTGGTTAATGAAATTGACGAAAACTCATGAATTGGTCATTATCCTAAGTCTAGAATAGTCCATTGGTCATGTCATCAGAGTCAAATCTATCAAAATCTACCAAAGGTCTAAATGCATTGGTTTAAATTTAGGTACTGGCCACCTGTATGATTTTTCTAGAGTCAGCAGTAAATATAACTGCAAATAGATTTTTTTCGCTACGAACTCACCTAACTAGTCTGTAGTGAATTTGCCATATTTATACCAGAAAATGTTGC
>JAXQQM020074344.1:0-12250 GCA_034641835.2 Pinus albicaulis
CAATTCCTAAATAATTAGGCCCCTATTAAATAGGAAAATCAACCTTCCTTGATTTCAGAATCCATCATGGTTTCCTCATGGCTTTATAATTTCACTCGGGCAATTCTCTAAAAATACAACAGATAGTTATGTTCTCTTTAACCTCTGTCACAACTGGGTCTTCCTCATAACTAACATGCATGCAACTATTAATAGTGAAACATCATTGATCTTATTAATCACTACTTGTGAGCTAAATCTAATTTAATTCACTGAACCTCTCACTAATTCATCACTCAGTTAGAACAAGTTAAGAAAATTTTAACTCAATTAATTGAGTTAACTGATTACACCTGCACCCCACTAGTGCATTAACTACAACTATACCCCCAAAATACTAGGATCACTCTAAATGCCTCATCTTAGAACCTCAACTTGAATTTCTTGAGCTAACTCAGTCATCATGACTTAGTTAACTTATACAAGTAGTTATCATATGAAATTAAAATTTATTGTCCAATTTATTTAAGGGAAAAATAAATTAGACACCCACATTCCTCTCTAGTGTGTAACTGAAATTCCTCACAAATTTTTGTGTAAATTTTTTCCTTTTTTGTTGCCAATTTCACTATTTATTGTTGCAAATTTCAGTAGTCCCATCAAAATATTGTTATTTTACTTGAGTAAGCATCCCGACTCTCTTACCTAGACATAATTCCTTATGGATATACCTTCCAATGGTTGAACTATTCATGAAGGAAATTTGATCTGATAACAATTGTTGAAATAAGGAAATAATAGTGAGGTTATTATAACTTAAGCTCAATTCTCATATTTCCTATGAATTTTTCCAATGAATTTTGAAAGAATTCAGAGTACAATATATATGTATAGTAAAGCAAACTATTCACATGAGCACATAATCCATGAATTGGGAAACACACAAATATTTACAAAAGTATTTTTATATGGAAACCCAAAGGGAGAAAACAACCAATCTTTTCATTATTATGATGTAAATTAAGCACCCAATTAATTACATTAGTTTTTCTATGAGAACCCACTCGTAGGAGGCCCCAAACCCCTTTAGATAGTAAGCCACCACATTCCAAGAGATTCCAACCTCTTATGAATGCAAGCCACTACCTTTTCTATAAATTTTTCTACTTTTCATACAATTTTCATACTAAGAACAAAGGCCAATACAAATTCTCAAAAATATAAACCTAATGTGTTTTTGCACTAGCTCCTTTCCTTTTGCTCGACAGTTTTTATTTCCATTTGCCTCTTCAGTAGTCGACAAATTGTAGTCTTGGCCCTAAGCTCCACTTTAAACATAGTTACCTCTTATCACTTGTCTCTCTTCTCCTCACACACTTAGAATCAACACAACTACTACATCTCCCACTATTCTCAATTGTGACACTAGGTTTTATTAATCTTTTGCACAATGGTTGATGTTCTTTTATTTTTTTGGTAGTTTAGACTAATCCTAATCAACACGGGTTTCAAACCACTGACCTCACAGATGGAGTGCCTTAACAGTGCACCCCATCACTGACTGCTCTACACTACGTGGGCTGCACAATGGTTGATGTTGTATTTTTTGTCCTCCTGACATCTATGTTGCCTCTGTAGATTTTGTAGTCTCTACTTTCTCTGTTTTCAGTTCCTAGAAGTGTGCTTCTACATGGTCTCCATGTTTTTGTTCCATTATAGTGTAGAGCCACTGCAACTGCATTAAACTATGAAAATATGTGTTATTTACTCAGCCATTGAAGTTGCATTAAATTACTAAATGGGCATCTGAGTGTATCCTCATACTAAGAAATAAATATCAATCGACTCTGCACACTCAAGAAGTACCTCTATTTAATACTTATTGTGCAGATAACTTAGTCATCAATTCCCTTTGAATCCCCACAAGGCTTAGACTATACCTAGGGTATGTCTCTCCTTCCTACCTTGGCAGGAATACTCCATTTTAGCCCATAAACTCGCTGGTACGGTGTCCTAGAGAAATATTTCTCAATTAATTCCTCGTGGCATGTAAGTGAGAGAAAAGGAGGATTGTTTCAATGATTACCATTAATACAATGCCACCAACCTCTCTATGCACACTTACTTCAACTCTCAAATAATTCGTTCTTTGAAGCATATGTCTCTATAGATATGGATCCCAAATGTGAAAATTCTTTAAAAAAAAATCAAATAATATTTCATAAGTGTTAGGGGCTTCTGTGCTTTCGTGCATTGGCCTATTGGTGTATGCCACTTCCAATGCTAGTCGGTCCTGATGCCCTCTGATTTGTATTTGGCCTGAACCCATTTAGATGCTTTGTTGTAGGGTTTTTCTTTGTTCACAACCCGAAGGCCCTTGGTCATCAGAACACCAAAAAACCATCAAAAAGCAGTCAATGGGTCCACCAAACACAGACACACACACACACACAAATATATATATAGCCCAGATTCTTGCATGCTTGTAGCATCTTGTAGAATGAATTACATTCACCTTATGGGCTTCTAGGCCTTAGAGACTTAGACACTATTCCTGCTATCCCGACACAATGGCATCACACACCTCTTTTATATAATGCTCCAGGCTTCCGAGGAGTGCTTATTATGACTTTGGAGACCTGAATTTGAATGTCAATAACTTTTGATCCAAAGGCAGAATTGTATACTTCCAGATATTATTGGAAATATCTTTCTCGAAAATTTTCAAGTATGCCACTTTCATGAAAAACTAAGATGATCTCTTGAGATATAATCTCCATCAAAGTATAAGGCTCCCCGACCATCATATTCATCTTTTTATGGATTCTCCACTAAGCCTACTACTATGGTGGTTCTCTACAAAATATTATAGCAACCATGGGACTCTCCTTCAGTAACATGCTCATCAATGCTAACATTTTCTACTCTAACCTAAATGCTATTATTGTTGATATCAATGGCAACATACCAAGTTCCACAAACCATTCAAATAATGCCAATTGTCAAACATATATAAGCTACTAAGTATTCCCTTCTTCTTCCTTTAGTCCCTCAAGGAAATGAGCACCAAATTCAAGGATGGAAAGTGTTTCCTCACAACATTAAAATCTGATAATACCACTCTCTTGGTCAAATGTAGGGATCTCCAGAAAAAACCCCTTATAGAAAAGGGTCATCCAAATACTTAGAGCCCAATGGATTGGGTTTAGGTTCAATCCAACCTTGCTAATGGGTCTCTAAGAACATAAATATGAGGAAGAAGAATCCAAGGAATGGATTTCTGTAGATAGAAATTAGGATTCCACAAAGTAGGTATAACCAAATTTAGCTCAAGTTGACACATTATGCAGGTTATTAGAGAGATGAATGAAAATGAGGAGATAAGAGAAGAAGAGTAAGTTTGTAAAGGTGAGAAATAGTTCCAATAAAGGGGTATGATGGGCCTCTTAGATAGGTAAATCATAGGGCTCATCAATCCACTCTTACACACATAAAAACCATATTAGGGCCACCTTTTTCACTAAATCATACAATTTCCTAGCACTAGTTAATGTCATTCCAAATATTCCTTTAACTTATTTCTCTTGTTGTTACAAATTTACTGTTCACTATTTTCTCAATTATTGTTCATTGTTTTCTTTTGTTTTGTGACTAGTATTGTAGTTATAATAAACACTTAGAGTTTAGTTTTGATAGGTTTAACTTACAACAGGTTTTCTTGAATATAGGACCAGGTTTATTTATCATTGTTTAACATTTCCACAACTTCCTTTCATCTCAAACCCACATTTTTCTTGCTTACATTATTGTTGGGCTATCTCATGTAGAAAAATAGTGACTCTTATAACAACCAATAATTGATACTCAATTCTCACTTGGATTTGCAATAAATTCATGATTTGAATTATATTGTATATTAGAACACTGATGGGATAGTAATAATTAAATTTTCAATTGTATATACCTTATAGATTATTTTTTTTATTTTCTTTAGAAAAAATATTTCTCTTTCAAATTAGGGTTTTGAATTCATAGTATTTAATTTCCACAGTGTGTTTGATTTCCTTATAGGTAACATAGAAATGTGAAAGTATTTTTTTCATTAATTGGAAATAGTATAGTGAAATTTTAATTTATTCTATTAAAATTAGTTTCGGTTTTCATTCCATTTTCCTTTCAATGTATCATTTCTTGCAATTATATGTTTCCATGTGAAATATATTAGTTAGCTTAGTTTTGTACATCAACACTCATTTTCATGCTTATACCTACATAAAAATCAACAAGGAAAATATATAGTTCCCGTTTCATAAATAATATTGGACCCTCTTAGCTTTGTATGAACCCCAAGTTGATAATCAAAGTTGAGACACTTTGGAGTTATAACATTTTTATTGTGATACTAAGGATCTTCAACACTTAATCTCTCTTAATATCTATCCCTCTTTCTACTCATATCTCTCTCTAATTCCACCCTCCCTACCACTCTATCCTTATTTCCCATGCACATACACTCTCTCTATTCACCTCTTTATTTCTCTCTTCCTCTTACTATCCTTTTCTTAACCACATCCTCTCTCTCACATAAACATCACCCCTAAGTCTCTACGCACACTTTCTATCAATTTACTTCTACTGCTATCCCTCTCTACCCCATATCTTACCCCACACCTTGTCTATCACATCAACACTCAAACCCCTCTCTATCCCTCCTTAAGTACATCCCTTTCTCCCTCACTTTAGCCATCCCTACTTCTCTTTTAATCCCTTCCTTTGTCCCTCCCTCGTGTTCTCTATATTTCATCCTCATGTCTCCTTGAACCCAATCCTCTATACCTCTTACTTGCATAGTTTATCTCTCTCTATCATGATACCATTTGATCTAGGTGGATATCGGTGGCCACCCACCTATTCAACTAGCTCACTATATAATTTTTTTCTATTTTCGCAGTTTTTTATTTTTAAAAGTTTTTAGGTCTGAATTTGTAGATTTTTTTAAGGATCTAAGTGGAATTTTTTGATAGTATTCATCAACAGTTAAAAAATTTACTCCTCTAATAAACCTTTCCAATGGCTTATTTTTCATGCCAAAGGAAAATTGTATTCCAAAGTTATGACCCTAAGAAATTGATATTCGAACTTACCCAATCAGGGTCCACAAGACTCTGGCACTTCATCTCCTTGGTTTAGGCTTTTGTATATTTATGGTTTCCTATTGCTTATTCATGACATAAAGTCCTACAAAGGCCTACCAGCATCATTGTAAGACAGTTCTATGAAGGTGTGTAGTTGTCACATATCTTCTCAAAGATAATTTATCACCATTCAAGCTAGATTTCTTTCATTCTTCATGTATAATGTTTCAAAATTTTCCATTTATTAACTGAAGTCGTGTTTCACTATAACTCTATGTTTTTGTTATATATTTATATTTAATTTTGTTCCCTTCATACATATGTATCACCACCATACCTCTATGTAAATATTTCCAACTCTCTCTAACCCTCTCTTACACATTTCTCTCTCTATTGATCTTCCCATCTCTCTCTACCCATCTCTCTCCCTTCCCTACCCTCTCTCTCATAGTCAAATTCATATGCATGTCTCTAAAAATCACCCCTATATCTCTCCCTCCACACTCCCTCTCTCCTTTTCTATCCCTATCCACCCTTATTCTCTCCCTATCCCTTCCCCTAACTCAATTATCATTCTCTCTTTCACCCCACCCCTATCTCTCTTACTCTTTAGCTCTCCAACTCATTCACTCTTTTTACAATGTGTTCACCTAATCTCTCCTATATCTACCCACTCATATATATATATATATATATATAACTCCATGTCCATCTCTAGCGCACCCCTTTTAGCCCTCTCACCCCCAACTTACTTGTAAAATATTGGAAATACCCCTTATTCACAGTACATAACTCTCTATCTCTCTTCCTCACTATATCGATTCCTCCACCCTCTTACTCCCTCCATCCCTCTATCTCTCCTTCTGTCTTCCCCCCATTATATCATCAATCACATTTTCCCTACTCTCTCTCTCTCTCTCTCTCTCTCTCTCTCTCTCTCTCTCTCTCTCCTTCCATCCAAGCACACTCTATCCTACTTGCAATCTCTCTCTCTCTCTCTCTCTCTCTCTCTCTCTCTCTCTCTCTCTCTCCATCCAAGCAAACTCTATCCTACTCTCTCTCTCTCTCTCTCTCTCTCTCTCTATCTCTCTCTCCATCCAAGCACACTCTATCCTACTTGCTCTCTCTCTCTCTCTCCTACTTGTTTCCCCTCTCTCTCTCTCTCTCTCTCTCTCTCTCTCTCTCTCTCTCTCTCACTTCTCTCTCTCTCTCTCTCCTACTTGTTTCCCCTCTCTCTCTCTCTCTCTCCTTCCATCCAAGCAAACTCTATCCTACTCTCTACCTCTCTCTCTCTCTCTCTCTCTCTCTCTCTCTCTCCTTTCATCCAAGCACACTCTGTCCTACTAGCTCTCTCTCTCTCTCTCTCTCTCTCTCTCTCTCTCTCTCTCTCTCTCTCCTACCTATTTCCCCTCCTTCCATCCAAGCACACTCTATCCTAATTTCTCTCTCTCTTGACCCAACCCTCTCTCTCTCTCTCTCTCTCTCTCTCTCTCTCTCTCACACCTTCTCTATCTCCTTATCTCGTTATATCTCTCCCTTGTTGTTTCCCCTCCTTCCATCTAAGCACACTTTACACTACTTTCACTCTCTCCGCCTAACCCTCTATATGTATTCATTCTCTAACCCCTATATCTCCACTACTCCATCACTCTCCAACATACCTATCCCCCTCTCTCCCCATCTCTCTCTATCTAAACCACTTCACTCTGATTTTTTACGACCCTAAATGTTGTATATATTTGATTAAATATATATGATATGACCCCAAGGGAGGGCATGTATGGGGTTAAATCTAAAAATAATGTGCATATGAATATGAAATATATGTAATAGTATCTCCCTAATGATGAAGGGGCCACATGTGCAGTGTATGAATATGTATATATAAAGATCACACAACCATTATTGAGGACATGAGATTTCACTATTATGGATGCATTTGGATATTTAGGGAGGTTCTCACATTATTGAAAGTTTTATTATTTATCTTATCTCTTTTATATATTATGGAGTTATAAACCTCCTTCAAATTGATGTAAATGTTGTGTATATCCAGTTGCTATCTTGAATGTTGTATTCTTAATATTTAAGATATGATTTTTAAAAAAATAATTAAAATTCAAAATATTTAAATTAATACTAAAAAATTATAATAATATATAACTTCATTAATATTCATATATATAATCTATATTCATATATGATTTTTTCTTCTTTTGAAAAGCAAAAGTGTTATATATATGTATTATTATAAAATATGTAAAATTAAATATAATAAAAATGATATAAATTTTTCTTTTCATACTCCATATCTTATAGTAGAAGAAAAATCATATATGATTAAAGATGATAAAATAAAAAATAATAATAGAATATTACTATTTACGAAGGTGGTATTTAATAAAGTGTGCATGTTTAGTAAATTTTCAAAGACATGATCTATGTACATGCATGGTAAAAGCATATGTTTCCCCATAATAATTAACAACTGTCTACATATCAGTTAAGGAATTAATAAAATAATTATCTAACTTCATGTAATCATGAATGTACTTGCACTTCATAGAGGGAAGAAGTGTGTTTTAGTAAAAGTTCATTCTAATTAAAAATATGACACCTTGTTTTAGTAAATGAAAAGGACAAGTAATTTTAGTAAAAAATAGACTATGATTATTTATTTAAATTAATATTGTAAATTTGTAAGTGTGTATAAATTAATGAAATCATATAAACTAAATGCTGGTAAATGCAGATAGGAATCAATTCATAAAAGAATTTAGTTTATCATACATCTTAAGCTACTAAAACCGTTTTAGATATGTATTAATCTCAGATATGACAATTGTCAAGACGAATAAAATATCTCAAGGTGCAAACCCCAATATCCTTTTCACCACTTGATAGATTTTTGGTTAAGATGGATTTAAGTTGGTTTCATTTGTGTGCTTCACACAAAAAATTTGAATATCTAATTATTCTCATAATTTTAAATATGGTAAATATGTCTAAGGCTAATATGGTAATTTTAATTTTAAATTCTTATTTACCTCATTTATTGAGATGTTACTAACTTGAATGACAAACAATGATTAAATAAAAGTTTTGAATACAAAGTGATAATCTAACAATCTTGAATGATAGAAAATGTGAATAATAAGGATGTATTATATTACAAAAAATATTATTAGATTACAAACAATCCTCATCGTGGTCAATCTCAAGCTATTTTATTCTATTTTTCTTGTCATCACACAGTTAGATTTTCCATGTAGTTTAAATTGTACCATTCAAATATTTAACTCAATCTATGGTAGTAAATGGCATACATTCTCTCTTGCTCTGTAACATTAATAGTAGTTTTCTCCAATGTCAATCATTGTGACTTATGGAGTATTAAACCCCAATTAAGTGTCAATGGTAGTTGTTTTATATTACCTCATTTAAATTCAAAGTGACTAACAATATTTAATGATGGAAAATGGGAATAATAAGAATGTATTTAATTACAAACAATTTACAATTTCAAGAAGCAAACATTTTAGGTAAGTCAAAATTTTATTTAATATGAAAATTAAATTATTTTATTTATTGTTGAATTACTATAACACAAAAATCAATGCACATCATCAATAGTTTTTTGGATCTCACATTGAAATAAATGTACACTATTAATATAATTACTTTGAAATTATTGTACATCATACATCTAGTTACGTCAAATCATAAATCACCATCCATACTCGAATCAATGCATCTAGTGCAAGCAATCAAATAGGATTAAAAATCAACATCTACACTTAAATCAATGCATATAGTTCAATAAATCAAATAGGATTACAAATAAAAATATACAATGAAACCAGTTCACCTAGTGCAAGCAATCAAATAGGATTAGAAATCAACATCTAGTATGAAAAAAATGCCTCTACAACGAGCAATCAAAGAGGATTGGAAATGAACAGTTATCAAGACAAACAAATAAATTATAATCTAGCTAGACTTGATATCGAAACATTTCTGTGTTTATTAATTGAATTGAAATATGGTTATAGAATCATTATTAGTCTCTGTTGGACTCTAGGAATTCACATTTTCAAAGTATAATGTCATGTAAGTAACAGCCTTACATATTTTATGTCATAATTTATGGATATGGTTGCAATATTCATGCATGATTTTTAGATACAACTAGGATTTACTTCTCATCATTATTTATGTTTACTTTAGTGTGAAAGTATCAATGTTTAGACTTAATAGTGGTTACTACCCACCAAAATTTATGAAAGTTCTTATCAACAAGCAACTTACTTATCCACTTCACATATCAATTGATTATTTCGAGTCAAATCACGACTATATGACTATTTTCCTATCAATATCTTTTAATTTAGCATTGACTAATGTAAGTTATAGTTACTAGTCCCTCCCAAAGAAGGACTCTAGAAATCGATTTGCTTTTGACTACGAGTTAGTTGAGATTTGACTAACATATATATATATATATATATATATATATATATATATATATATATATATATATACCAATTTTTCATCATCAGATTGAGTCATATTTTTAAGGTCTTATTTCGAACTTCATGACAAGTGTAATGGAGAGTAATGAAAGTATAACAAAACCTAGATTTAATTTCACTTTCATTCTCTTCATATTTTTTCAAAAATTTTACATAATTTGCAAGTTCTTTCTTTTTTTTCTTTGCTCATAATGATAATAGGGATGTGTATTTTTTCTAATTTAGTAAAGAAGAAGAAATTGAAGGCACTACAACATTTTTATTACATGAATTTTGAGTTCTATATTTATCACCATGCTAAAATTGTTTGTCTATTCCTTTTGGGTTTTCAATTTATCTGTTATTTTCCTTGTCAAAAGTAGCTAAGGAATTAGTAGATTCATGTGATTCTTTGTTTTTAACTTATCAACTACAATAGTTTAGAAACACATGAAAGATGTTTATATTCTTTCAGATTTTCCATATCACAACATTGCAATAGTTATTAATTATTATAAAAAGCTAAATTTAACATAAGATATTTTCTTTTCTTTTTACAAAATTTATTCTTGATTTTTCCATACATTATAGTTTAATATTTAATAATTATTTAATCTTGACCATTTTTAAATTCATCTTAATTTTCTATGAATTAGATTAAAAAAATAAAATCAAATCCATTAAATTATAAACTTTTTAACTTACATTTTAAAAAATATTTATATTTTAATGATTTGATGTTTTTGGACATTTTAAAAAACATTTAGAATTTAAATCATTTAATATTTCTCAAAATATTTAATTTACATAATATAAATAATTTATTTAAAATAAAGTGTATTCTGATAGTTTTATATATGTTTTGTATTATAAGTTTGAGATTATAGGTTAAACACAAAATATATTTGTTATATTAATATATAAAATGTCTTACTAAAAGAAGACACCATGGCCCGCTATTCATTAAATTTTAAATTTCTTTTTTATCTTGAAAAAATATTTATTTCATCAAACTTATGAGATATTATCACTTAGTTAGATGGGTAAAAAATTTACGTTTACATTAACATTTAGCACCTCTATAAACATGTGTGCATTACATTAACTTACCTCATCAACAACTAATAATGTTAAAATGAACTAATGTGTCCCATAGTATGCAATTTAATTTATTTACTTGGCAACATAGTTCATTGGTAGGAGAAGTGTTGAAGAAAAGAAATTAGTTGTGGTAAAAAATATTTGGCTGTTATTGATATTTACTAAAGCATCATATTTCACGAACATATTTTATTGTATTAGAATTGTTTTTCATTTAGATCGTTTAATATTTTTTTGGGATCGCTATTTTTATTATAATATTTAGTAATATTATTTTAATATATATTTTTTAATTTGTATGGTTTTTTATATATGATTTTCCAGATAGATGTAAATTATTCTGAAAGTGTTTTTATGATGGGTTTAGTTTGTCCAATTTGATCAATGATATTTGTGTATTTTTGTCCTCCTTCCAAATAAAAATTGACAATTGGCACTTCAACCATCATGGAATTAGTTAAAAGTTATGTTGTCCTTTAAAGTTAAGCTTTTGAACCATGTTTTGGGTTCACCACCAAGACTTTGGGCGAATATTCTCATTCTGACGGTCTCGTCTTGTACTTCCAGGTATTCATAAGCATCAGTCATCCTACTTATATGCTGTTGAGGTGTAGTGGTGTCTTCTCCAGTAAAGTGTGGGATTTTGTCTTGATATTTATTTGGGAGAGGAGCCAAAGGTGGTGGTAACACCAAAGGTGCATACCAGGCTGCCATGATGGGAGTTGATGGATGATGTACAATATGAGGACTAGTGGGATGAGATGAGGTGGTTTGAACAGTGGTGGTTTGACCAGGTGTGGCGGATGAACTTGGACTAGTGATCTGGTTTTGAGCAGATCTGGGATGATAGGAGCCAAACTGATAGAGAAGCTGGAGGTCAGGAGGAGTGGTAGGTGAAGCTTCTCTACTAGGACTCTGTGGTGGGTTTAGGGGTTCAAGATCATCAAAGTTTATCTTACTATATGATTTTCTTCTGGGAAGAGTTTGTGATGACTCTAATTCAAAAGGTGAATCTGGTAGGATAGTGAGATGTTTAGTTACTGATCTTGTTTTACGGATGGATCTACCAGTAGCTAGATGATCAGTTTCGGAAGCTTGCCACAGAATCTTCTCTGGGTCATATACTATGATAGGGGGATTTGGGTCTGGATGGGCTCTGGTATTGATTCTTCGTGAAGCCAGATTTTAGATCTAGAGTTTAGAGAGGAGGGTATTGATGAATGTTCTGGATGAGTGGTCTCTCTAAATTTCTACTAAGGTGAAGGGTGGTCAAAAAATAAAAGGGATGGACTAGTGGAGTCGCCAGGTGGAACTGGGTTGTTTTTGTGAAGATAGCTATGGTCCACCACCAGTAACTAATCTGGGAATGTTTTTGGATTTTCTGAGTTTTATGTGCAGCCTATGGTTTAAAGTATCCTAGACGTGTTTCAACACTTTGCTAGGGTGATGAGAACAAAAATAGTTTACTCTAAAATGGGTCTATGGACTGCTTGCTTGTTTATGGTATCTAAAGGACCAAAGAGT
>JAXQQM020079485.1:0-162601 GCA_034641835.2 Pinus albicaulis
ATTCCCATAAGTTAGAGGAAGTGCAACACCAAATGCTATATGAAAAATAAATAGAGCTATTATATCAAAGACATCTATGAAATTTCCTCATTTCTCGCTGCAATGGAGATAGATATTGTTCAGACTGGAATATTGATGTTGTTATAGCCAACACTGGGATATATATTTAATTTGTAAGGTAAGGTCTTCCTACCTTTTTTAGAGTATACTAATTTTGATAGATATGAGATTATTAAACATTGTATATTTTGATGTTAAGGTGTCTATCCTTGAGAGAGATAGATTTAACTCACTACTTTCCCCTTCGAGGCCTTCCTTCCATTAATACCCATCTAGCCTCAATCTTCTAATTCAAGATCACTTATGCAAGCATCTGTATCTTCCAACAAGGTACCTCAGATTCATGGTACTTAAGGATAGGAAACCATCCAGACTTCAAAATGACTATGACCCCTTTAGCTCCAGAAAATTTTCATTCCTCCAAAGGTTATCAGGCACCTAATGGAATGAATCTGATTTTTCCAAAAAAGATCATTTGGTTCTTTTACTTCTTAAAGTAGAATTTAAGTAGCATACCCTAGTAACAACGAAATTTATAGAAGATGAGGAATAACATTCCGATAGAGGAGGACATACTTTGTTCTGACATTGAGTATGATTAAAATATACAACCATGATGCCATAGATACTGGGGATTTTTCTTTGCTGAGATTATCCCTTTGTTCATAATGTGAATCTCGTTTGCTTGAAGATGAAAAATCTGTGAGAACAAGAGGCAATATCACTTACTCATACTTCTTATATCAACAAAAATTCCAATGATAATTGATCAATGTGCAAGGTCGGGACTTCATATAAACTCTTCTTGATAATGGCTCATAGTTGAGGGCTTTGATTACGTGGATGAATGCATATCTTCAATATTCCAAAGCATATCTACAATACCATCATGTATATTAAGTAGAAACTTTCCATATAAGATACCATAGGCTTGTAACAATAAAAGTGACCGAAATTCTTCAACATCTTGAAATTTTGATACATATTTTCGCCTATAGGGAACCTTGATCATTAACAGAGCAGATGCCAAATGAGTGCCACTTGAGGATGCCTTGACAGTAGACAATTCAATCTACTAGGTAAGAATTCTTATACGCAGATTAAAATTAGTCTAAGGAAGGACGACAAAAGCATCACTTTGGAAGATAACATTACATATTTTTGATTTATGCTGCATATCGGGTTGTCCTATCTTCAATCCACCATAAGTCAATGAATGCCAATGAAATTTTTGACAAATAAAACCCCAATAAAAACACCTTTGGCAAATAAATGCAAGGTTATATATATCATAAGACCATCATTAATGTCTTAGGTGTGTATCAATACAGGATCCGAAACTGCTTAGGCACAAGTCCATGGCTTCAGATTTGTGAAAGAAGACAAGATAAAATAACTCCTTCAACAGACCATCTTGGAGCAATTTATCTTCTGAGAGTCATGCAGACTCTGTGAACAGACTACAGTCTTGCAAAATTTTGGATTATTAATTTGAGTCTTAAATTTATTTAGAGAGAAGTTTAGATACAACAATCCTCCTGGGATCTACACGCTAGAATGTTTCCCAATCAACAGAGAAATATTGGACCTATGAGACGTATGGAATTATTTCATTCTCGTACGATCGGATGAGAAGAGATTGGATTAATGGATCTGAAACCACGAGAAAAATCTAGAACCTATATTCGAGATATCTTTGTTGCAAATGTGGTATGAAAGAACTCGATCTTCTCAAAAATTTAATGCCAAAAGGTGTTTGTACAAGACAAAAAAATGACCACAAATTTTCTATAGTTTCTAATGAAATAATACTTTTCTATATAATCTAGAATGAAGCCTATGATTCCTTTATGGATATTACCCCAAGGTGATGTGGCTACTTATAGAATTTAGATTAGCTCTTCTAGACATTATGCCCAATCTGAATTTTATTTCAAAGAGATTTGTGCCATAAATCAATTTATGATTTCATCTCTAGGTCCATAGATGCACAAGGAAAATTTCTGAAGTGGAAAAAATATAGAGTGTTCAAGTTGCTTACTCTTATGCCCCTGCTTGGGCTTTTCCTTTACCTAGCTCTGATTCCATGTTAACATGTTCTTTGCAAGGACAATTTCTTCATATATCTACATTAGCTCAGATTTCCTTTAGAAAAAACATAAGACATAATCATCATGACAATAACTGAAGAAACAACATAGACAAAGGATGCAAAAGACAAGCAAAGACAAAAGGACACATGGATATGGCATAGGCCAGGGAAAAACCCCAAGAAGGGGAAAACCCTTGATCAATTCTTCTTATTATTATGGATCAAATGTTCAACAGAGAATGAGAGAGAGAGAGTACACATAATTACATATTGACTCTCAATATGATGAACAATACCATATTTGAATCATGTCTGCACTCTTGGATCTAAGTATATATGAAGCCTTTTAAACTGAGGACGAGGATGGAAAAAAAATTGTCCTTATAGGACCTTTATACAGTCTTATCAAAGCAATGAACAAGGGACAAAAAAATTATAAATAAGGGCTGCTTCTACTGCTTATAGGTCATGGCCAGATTAGAGCTTGTGTTGCTGTAATAACCCTTAGACAATTATCTAACGACTTTCATATGATGCTGCCTAGGTATGGTAAGATGCTGCTACCAAAAGCTCATGAATCAGACCTTCAAGACCTCTATGTATCCTTGAAAGGAGGGGCTAGTCCTGCGGCCTACAACTATCCACTACGGTACCCAACGATTATCATAGCGACTTCACCTAAGCCCGATCAACCCTCTTGCAACTTGACCTTTGGTCCTATGAAATAGGCTCAAAAAATACCCTAATGCATCTCTGAAGAACACCTCACCTTATTGCAGCCTAAACAAAAACCCAATGAGCTAGCTTCCATGAGAGTGTGGCACAAATGGACCTTCCTCTCTTGCGACAAAACAAAGACCTTTTATCTCCAACGAGCTATTCAAAAGATGAGTACAAATTATATTGGAGGCACCCCTATTTATACAAATCAGAAGAGGAATACAAGACATGTCTTTTGAATGTATTGAGCCCACATGGAGATAGGGTCGACCTTGATGATCATGAGAAAGAATAAATGAAAAAACTTACTTTTACTTATCCAAATTTGACAATCTTTATATTGATTTTGCACCTCTCGGAAAGAGGAATCCAATAAAAATATCATCTCCATCACATGAGATGTTAAAGGTGGAGTTTGGCCCTAGTTTCCAAATTTAACAATAGTACCCACATGTCATGGTAGCTTACCCAAATGGATGTGCTTGTGACCACTGGTTCGCGCCTTCAGAGTTGTCTTTCCCATTCAAGTGGGATGCTTGTGGTGGAGAATCTCTTCAGGGATATTTTCAAACCTTCAGGCTTGTTGTAATGTTTCTCTTGAGTTTTAAGGACACACCCTTCAAAAATAAGTATTTTATAAATCTTCTTAAAAATTTGTAATTGGGGATTTGTATTTTTCAAACAAAAATCAATTAATTACCCTACTGTCCATTAAAACCACAAGAAGACTATATGAAGGTAGATTTGTTGCTGTTGCTACATAGGTAATCTTGTGCTATTTCAGGATCACTATACTATTTTTTTATTTTGAATTGGTCAGATTCATGGATCCAAACAGTGTTATACAATGTAATGCTTATTTTGTAAGAATTAGGGATTTTTAACTACTAGATTTTCCCTTTTTGAAAATTTGGAGAGTCAATGACTAGTAAATTTCATTAGGCTGGTGGTTTAGAGAGATAAATAGTTATGGTTTTGTTTGGGCTGAGGGTTGGTTCATGTTACCGTAAAATCTAGCATCATAGTTCAAAGCCTCAGTAGGCACTTTAGGTCTAGTGAAACAATGAGATTAGCCAGCACTGTCACCATAGTGGCTTTCCCCTGTTATTTTGTGGTTGGATACTATCTCCATAAGGGAGTCTTCTCCAACACGACTTGAAGGTTATATGACTAAGGAATTCTAAGCCAAATGGCTTTTTAAGGAGCTTGTTAATTTACACATGCTGGGAAGGTAAGGTTCATGGTGAGAGAGAGAGAGAGATGATGGATCAAAGGAAACTCTCATCTTAAGCCTAGAAGGCTAACATAAATTCTATACATTTTCAAGTTAGTTTTCCATCTAGCCACCATGAATTTACTCATTGTAGCTACAAATTATGCTTTTAGGATAATACACTTCTTGGAGCATACAAGAATTGCAAAAATAACTTTAAAATCACCAATTAAGGGTATTATTGACAAAACATCAAGTCTATTGAGGGGTAAATAAGAGGAAGGTTAGCACAAGGTATCTAATAGAGGAAAATGTGCTAAGAAATAAACAAACCCTAGATGCCAGCCCCAAAATTACGGGTGAAAAATGCATGATATGATATATTTTTCCTTTTCAAAATTAATATATGAAATGCCAAATTTAGGGCAATGACATATAGGTAAAATAAAGCTATAAATGCAGACTCTGCCAAAACATAACCCATGTTTACCATAAAATTAAAAAAGGTGGAAAATTTTATTTTGATCGATTCACAAGGACTAATGCCTTCAATAAATTGGGCATATGCAGTCAAGAGGATGGGGTTAAAGGAAGAGGACCTTGGAAAAAGAGGGGTGAGGGAAACTAGATCCCTACCAAACACTAGAGACTTTCAATTTAAATGTGTTTAAGGTCAAGGGATGCAATCTAGTTCCCTTGATAGATACTTGCTAACAAATTTCACATATGAAGAAACAAGAGTTTTTAAAATATATAACTTTTATTTATATGGCACAAGGTAAACCCTAATTCCAATAATTACAACAAAATGGAATAAAATAGCATTGAAATTACACCATTTATCTGAAGCATTACTTCATCAATCCAAGAAAGTATCCCCATGCAAAATATATTCACCCCAAGATAATTCAATTCCCTAATAAGCCATTGCAACCAAGAGAAAGAATAGAAACTAGTGCACACTCTTTCTAAGAGAAATATTTGAGTGTGTATGACAATTATTCACTCAATCTGACTCCCCTCTATTTATAGGACAGTAACCAAGTCGAGTTAGGTTAATTTACAAGTAAAAACACTAAAAAATGACTTTAAGTGTCCACATTGTCAATAGGTCACAAGACGATCTATAAGATAGTTTTCATAATGATAAAACATAACGAAATTGCTCCTTTTTCTCCACACATGTGGGAAAAAAGAGCTCGAACATGATGTCAACCTCATAAATTGAGTATCTCCATCAAGAAATGTGCCAATAATGTTCCAAGATTTCTCCTCACTCAAAGTCATCTTATCAATATGAAAGGATGCATCTCCAAGCCACAACTTCTTATCCTCATGTCATAATTTGGAAGCCCCACATCATCCATCTAAGGCATGCAATGGTGATGTTGCAAGCCTAGGGCATGAAATAATCATCAAAGAGTCTACTATCTGTGAAAATAATTTGAGGTAATCATCATCATCAGGGCTTTGGAACAAGGAAACATTAATCAAGAAGGTGCAAGTCTAGCTTGGTGTCATCATGGGCCATTTGGGGTACATCAATCTCAACAATGCCATAGTTTTTGTGCTTATTTATTCAATGGATGGAAGTGTGGAAGGTGTTGGGAGGTCGATAGGTCAATAGATCACAAGCCGATCTATAAGATAGTTTTCATAATGATAAAACATAACGAAATTGCTCCTTTTTCTCCACACATGTGGGAAAAAAGAGCTCGAACATGATGTCAACCTCATAAATTGAGTATCTCCATCAAGAAATGTGCCAATAATGTTCCAAGATTTCTCCTCACTCAAAGTCATCTTATCAATATGAAAGGATGCATCTCCAAGCCACAACTTCTTATCCTCATGTCATAATTTGGAAGCCCCACATCATCCATCTAAGGCATGCAATGGTGATGTTGCAAGCCTAGGGCATGAAATAATCATCAAAGAGTCTACTATCTGTGAAAATAATTTGAGGTAATCATCATCATCAGGGCTTTGGAACAAGGAAACATTAATCAAGAAGGTGCAAGTCTAGCTTGGTGTCATCATGGGCCATTTGGGGTACATCAATCTCAACAATGCCATAGTTTTTGTGCTTATTTATTCAATGGATGGAAGTGTGGAAGGTGTTAGACATCAATGTGAGGCTTCCTCAAGTGTTAGTATCAAACACTCATATCTGTGGAGAAATATTAGGTTGAAAGGTGATGAGTGCTCTTATGTTGGGCTAGATGCCTTCCTCGAGGGGTTGGAGAAGTGTCAAGCCATCCCAAGGCATATCCAATGTACCTAAGATTAAACATCCGTGACACACCCTTAAGGTCAAGTGAGATTAACATCATTAGGTAAAGAAAACATAAAGTATCATAGTGGACCACATCTAATGCCAGATGCACACAAGTATTTCACACGTCTTGTCTTCAAATGTCTTTCTAACTGATGATTTGTTAACAATTTACCATATTTATCCTTGGGATGGCTATGCAAATGGACTATTAGGTGCTTCCAACCCTAAGGGGAAGGATATTTTCTAGGTGAGACATCAATCCAAAATTGCATGTGATATATGTTAGATGGAGTTAGAGAAGGAAGGGTTATGCTAAATTTAGAAGTGCATTAAATTTGGTAGACAGACCCACAAGTGAAGCTAAGGCACAATTTTACTGTATCTTAATTTTGACTTAGGAAAGTTCTAATTTTCCTATTGTCAAAAATTAATGTGATCTCAACCGTCCTTTGAGATTTAATCACGCTCATTTGTGGAAGATGGAAGGCCAAGTCGACTTTATAAGGAGAGAAATGGCACAAACTTGGTTCATTATGCACTAAATGACTTGTGTGTTCAGCTCTACAGAGAACGGTTTATTAGATCAGTGCACTAGGGAAAAAAGAGAGGCCAAATAGCCTAAACGAATTTTTTCAAGAAAGGGCACAAACTTGGCTCATTATGCACTAAATGACTTGTGTGTTCAGCTCTACAGAGAAGGGTTTATTAGATCAGTGCACTAGTGAAAAAAGAGAGGCCAAATAGCCTGAACGATTTTTTTCAACCAACATATGTCTCTTCTAGGGCCAAGTTAGCTTGTGCATGAGGGCCAAATTAGCTTATACGAGTCCATACAACTGTGAATGCAAGGAGGCTGAGTTGTTTATAAGTGCACAGATCAATGTGTTCAGGGACAACAAATTGAAGGGAAAATTTTCCCTCTTATTTGTAATAAGTATTTCAGATTTTTGCTGAGCAAATTAATAAAACAAAAGTTGGCATGTTTTCCCTAGTTGGGGTTTCCTGGGTAATTTCTTGTGTATTTTATTTATTTATTTATTGTTTCTTTGTGAATTTATTTTATGTTACTATTATTTTTCAGAACACTCGATGTATTTAGTAAAAGTGTTTGGAGTTTAGCTTTTAGTCTCTTAATTGCAGAATTTTCATTAAATTAGTAATTGGGTATTAGAAAGCTAACATGGTATCAGAGTGGGTCTATGATTGAAGACCAAAAAGCATGTTATTTTCCTCAAGAGTAGGTGAAATATGCAAGAAAGGGGATGTACTTCACTTCAGGGTTGCGCTAGGGTTTCTTATTGTGCGACATAGGGAAAATCTGTGCTAGGGTTTTCTGCTAGCAGGAATTTCGTAAAGGTTTCTGAGCAGATCAAATAAGTGGGATGGCATATTTGGGGCTAATATTTGAGGATCACCTTGATGGGGCCTCAAAAATCTATTCTTGGAGGGAGAGGACCAATGTAGTTTTGGAGGAGTAGGGAGTTTGGGATTTTGTGGAGATTCCACCAGCCGCACTAGTAGATCCTCAATAACTAGACTAGCATAACAAGGACACAAAGGCTAGAAGAATAATCCCTAAAGAGGTCAAGGATCACATCATACCTCACCTTTCCGGGAATAATACAACTTAGCCTATGTGGACAACTATGTTAGGGTTGTACCAGGGTACGAGTAAGGCCAAGAAGCTGGTACTCAAAGTTAAACTAAAAAATATCAAGATGACTAAGTCTAAGTATGTGATCTCTTACCTAATTAGATTCACCCAAGTGAAGGATAAGTTAGCTAAGGTTAGGGAGAAAGTCTCAGACAAAGGCCTTTTTAGTTTGGGATTGTTGGGTTTCTTGAAATCATGGTAAAATTTACTAATGTTTTTAGTTGCAGAGAAAACCTACTAGGATGGGAGAGGCTATAGAGTGATTGCATACAAGAGGAGATTCATAAGCATGCCAAATCTAGGTCTCATGTGAAGGTTTAGCAAGAGGATAATCTTTCCCTAGTTGGAAAAAGGGGCAATGCCAAGAGCAAGAAAAATCTAGGAGGGGTTGAGTTCAGTTCAGGAGGTAAGAAGAAGAAATATTCAAATATATCAAAAAATTGCTTCTCTTGTCATCACTTTGGGCATTACTCCCCCAAGTGTCCAAACATGAATAAGGGATCCAATAAGTATCACATGGCAACATCAGTAGAGGTGGAGGAGTTCACTTCATAGTTTGAGAGGAATTTTTTTTCTCATAGCTTGCATGGAAAGCTTAGTGGCTAGAAATTGTTGTATATTGATAGTGGAGCATCCTGTCATATGATTGGGAGCAAAGGTTATGGGATTATATTTAGCAGAGGAAATGCCGTTCTCAAGCCTTTCAATTCTGGAGCAACTAGTTTTAATGGAATTAGGGTGATGAAGTTCTACATGTTACAGTTTGTGAAAATCATGAACTTGAGAAACAAAGAGATTAGTGTGCATAGATGTGACAATGGAGAGATTTGGCATAGGCATATGGATCACCTACACCATGGAGCGCTGAATATTTTGAACGAGATTTTCATAGGGCTTCCAGAGTACAAAGTAGACCAATATAGCGTGTGCAAGGACTAAAAACTTGGCAAGTATGCCAATACATCCTTTACCAACAAAGACAACAAGTCCAAGAGCATCCTGGAGTTGGTACATTTGAAATTATGCAGATCATTTTTCTCTCCATCCCTGATGGGATAGAGATATTATGTCACCTTCATTAATGACCAATTGAGAAAGACATGGATCTTCTGCATGAAGAAAGATGTGTTGAATTTTTGTACCTATGGTCGGTCTTCATAGCTATTTTTAGCCCTCCAAAATAAAATAAAATTACAAATAAATTGTATTTCAAGATGGCTTTAAAAGAGGGAAAAATAAAATTTTGAAACTTAAATTTTTCCTCCAAAATGTAAGGTTGGCTCCAAGTCATTCCAACCCAATAGATGTGTCCATTTGGGCTCTTTTGATCATTATATAAAGGCCATTTGAACTTCTCCATTGGCCATATTTAATATCACAAAAAGGAAATCTTTTTAGGCTATTTGAAGGACAAATTTGAGGCTCTAAATGTTGGAAATACTGAGGCCGAGGTGGGTTACGAGGGGGGTGAATTAGTATTTCTTTCCAATTGCTATTTTTACCAGTTAGATAATTTATACTTAGAACACAAAATGAACAATAATAATAAATGTTTTTATTAGATTCTTGAATAAAATAGATAGAATAAAATATGTACAATAGGTGTAAGGCTCCAACCCTAGATGAAGACACTGATCTTCAATATTCCAGGCTCCAACCTATTTCCAAGCACCAAATTAGACTATTTTGAGGCTCCGACCCTATCTATCCAAGGCACTAACCTTATGTTTAGAGTCTCCAACCCCAATGGCACCAACCCTTCTCTGGTTCAGGTTCCAACCTAGATCCTTGAGGACACCGATCCTCTAGGGCTCCAACCCATGGCTTCAAATATTCAATATGAATTCAATGGTTCTTCAAGGCTCGCATAATTTTCTTCAACGAACCTTGTCAATGATCTTCAACTATCCATTCACTTTGTCATCGCGTCACGTCATCAATGAAACCCTTGATCTCTTCTCATGAAGGTGTCTCTGCTCTCCTACATGGTACCCAATAAAACTCTTCAAGTCACATCATGATGACATCATGGTATTCAAGAATACTTCCAGAATCTATAAGTCTTTCAAATGTCTTCACAAATCAACACATCTTCCCAAGGTCTACACACTAGACTTTAAGGGATCGTCAACAATACTAGGGATTCTCAAAACTTCTTAACTCATCAATGATATTTCAAAAATACTTAACAAATCCTTCAAAGAGGTCTACAAGGTTTTGAAACACTACTCCAAATATGATTCCCACCAAATAGATCCAAAAGGATTAGCTCCACAAAACACTGTCCTCAATAAATATGCCCTCCAAAATTAAAAGTGTCTTCAATAATGCTTGGTGATGTATCAATCCAACTCCAAACTATCTTTAATGAGGCCTTAAGGTGTCTTCAATGAATTTTGAAATTCTGCATTATGCAATGCTTCAATTTACTCCAAAAATATTAAGTGCTTCCTAGTCCAATCTTCTTCAAATTTTGGGTCTCCATCATTGATTGGACATGCCTGAATGATGCCTCCATTGTTTATTCTAGGTGTTGGAATGTATATAAGTGTTATTCTTATAGCCTTATGACTCCATTAGATGTTATCAAAAAATATTAGAAAACTGTCATAACGTGTTCAAGTCATTGTGTGCATATGTAGGTACCAAATCCTTCAACTGGTCTTTCCATAGGAAAGGTTGTCCTCAACTAAGCCAGAAATAAGTGTGTTAGATCATAGATCTAAAGCTGCTCACTAATTAACTATTCACACTCTTCAAAGTGTAACTGCTATCTTTGATACAAGCTCCAAAAATTTATTGTTTCATCAATCCTCCACTATTGTATTTCCATAGAAATACCATTCAAGATTCCAAATTATGGTTGTAATATTATCATAGTCTCAAGATGTAACACCACAATTCTGAATTTACTCAACCAAGGTTCAGGTACCTTTTTAATAATCCATCAAATCTGAGCCACAATTGAATTACAAGTCCTCCACAGTAGATGTCAAGTGTCTATCCAGGTCCGAGGGTGTAAACAACAGGTCCAAGGGTGTAACCAATAGGCTCAAGCCCTAATTATAGACTGCAACATAGATATAAGCCCTAATTATGGGCTGCAACAGGGATTTGAGCCCTAATTCTAGGCTGCAATAGAGATTCGAGCCCTAATTCTGGGTTACAATAGGCTCGAGCTTTTTTTTCTGATGTTACTGCTCCTTGTCACAGATTTTTAACCCATAAAATAATCCTTCAAACCATCTTTGGTGTCCTGAATTGTCTTCTATTACCTCAGATCCAAGTTCTGTTTTTTTCTCTGAATTAATCACCAAATTTATCTTTGAAAATGAGTAGTGTAGTGTTGTATTTATAAAAAAATTGTCTTTAAAGTCGATGGACATGTCTTATGGAGGGAGGTTGACATGTGTGATTGGTTGTAGGTTAGCTAGGGTAAAATAATTTGATATGCTATCTGAAAAAATTAATTTCTCTTAAACTGTTTCGAGTTAGGGGACAAGTAAGGGCTCGTTGGAAAGAGGAAAGATTCCTCTTTAAGATGGTGAAGGATCCAACTTGATAGGATGCCTCTAAGGTGAAAAAAATGATTTTCTTTATGACTATTTGGAATTTTTTATGTATAAGGTGTTTGGGCGGAATGAGGTCATTAGGGCATTAAGTAAGCTCTGCACTTGTTATTTAATCATCATATCTCATCAAGTGATCTCCAATTCCTTCATTTTCCATGTCATCACCATATATGTTATCATGTGTGCCATCAATGTCACCATGTCATCAAGATTGTGTAGTGATATGTCATTAACCATATGCAGCATGCATCAATTTGTTAAAGTAGAAGTTAGGTCATCACCAGGAGAGCTTCTTCATCAAGATTCACTATGAGCATCAATAGGGACTCCTTTATCAAGAGAAAGGACATCATCATGATTTCTAGGGCATCTTCATTAAGAGCAAGGATACATGGTGTTATGACATTACAATAATATTTTCCATCCAATAATTCCATATTGACATCAATGACAAACTTGTCTAAAACTGAAACGAAGAATTTGAGGAATCACAAAAATCTAAGGCTAACTTGATTCTCTGAGGAAGACTGAAATTTTTTAGGCACAACAAACTAAATTTCTGAGTCACATTGAGGGAAATTTGACTAGGGTTGACCCGAGTGTGGTTATTGGTCAGTTTGAGTTTATTGAATTCATATTGTATTCCTTGTTGAATTGGATAAATTTCTCTAAGAAAAGGTTGTTGTGTTTTTCCTAGGATAAATTTTGTGTCTCTTGTGTTTGGTTATCTCTACTATCATTATTGTTTTAATGTTGATGATTTTCCTGTGTAATTACTTAATGATGAATGTGGTATAATGTGATTTGATTTAATAATCATTGGAGGTAATTATCAATTAAGGAAATTTGGAAAAATCAACAAGATGAAGTCCTCGAAGTTTGTGGAGTTCAAAGCCTTGGTGGAGAACCAGATTGGTAGGAGGATCAAGGCCCTAAGGTTATACAATGGTGGGAAGTACATCTCCAATGCCTTCAGAGACTTTTGTGCCAAGGAGGGTATCAAGGGAGAGATCACCACACCTCATAACCCTCAACATAATGGGGTGGTTGAGTGCAAAAACCAAATCATTGTTGGAGTGACTAGGGCTATCTTGCATGACTAGAGGCTACCTATGTTTCTTTGGGCAGAGACATGCAACATTGTAGTATATTTTTAGAATACGAGCCCACAAGAGGCGTTGAGAAGAGTCACACTATAGAGGCTTTCATGAGCAAGAAGCTTGATGTGTGTCACTTCTAGATCTTTGACAACCTTGTTTACTGCCACATGTCTTTAGACAATCAGAAGAAGATTGATCCCAAAATAAAGAAGGGAATTTTCATGGGCTATAACGACATATCTAATTCATACATGTTGTATATTCCAATACTCAAGAAGACAATGATTAGGCATTATGTGAAGTTTGAGGAAGTAAGGGCTCTTAGGAAGTCCTTGGAGTGTGAGTAGGGTGCGACAGAGGAGGAGGAGGAGCAAGATCCCAAGCATGAGGCTAAGCTTAGTCTTTAGACTTCATCATAGCCAGCTATTAGTCAGGCTAACTGGAAAGTATATGAGGATAAATCATAGGAACAAGAGGAGAAAGTAGATCTAGAGGGGACCACTCAACTAGGGACTCCCAATGTAGGGAGAGGACGAGCTTGGTGGGCATATTAGTTGATAAGGGAGGCTCAAGAGAGATTTAGAGCCCCCAACTCCACATTCAGACAAAGTAAACAACCACAAACATATACGGGGTACATGGAACTTATGACTAACGTGATAGACTAAAAGCCTTCTTGCTATAAGGAGGAAACTTCACAACATTCATGGAAAAATGCCATCATTGGAGGAGTATCCCTTTATCATGCTGAATGACGTTTGCGATATTGTGCTAAGACAACTTGACAAATCAGTTGTGGGATCATGTTTGTTATACAAGATCAAGCACAAAGTTGATGGGAGTGTAGAGAAATGTAAGGCTAGATTTGTGGCCAAAGGTTTCTCTTAGGTCGAAGGGATAGACTATGGTGAGAAATTCGCACTAGTGGCCCGATATTTGCCCTTCAATACTATTCTGGAAATTGTGGTGGAGATGGGGTTGAAGATCCACCAAATGGACATTAAGACATCCTTCCTTAATTTATTTTTTGAGGAAGAGGTTTATGTTGAGCAACCTAAGTGATCTAAGACTTTCAAAAAAGATGTGCATGTTTGTAGGATAAAGGGAGCTCTTTATGGGATCAAGTGGGAATCAAGGGCATGGTATGCCTAGATAGACAACTACCTTCTTGGATCTGGCTTCCCCAAGAGTGAATTTTACTCTAACCTGTACTATATTGTGGTTGAGGGCCAACCTCTCATTCTTGTGTTATATGTTGATAATTTTATATTGACAGCGGACGAGGAGCTCATTCGTGACTACAAGAGATCTTGTAGAAGAGTTTGAGATGAAGGATATATGGCTTATACACTATTTCCTTTGATTGGAGGTATGGCAAGGTGATGGGGAGATAATATTGGGACAGGGAAGGTACACGTAAGAGATTCTCAAGAGATTCCACATGCAGGATTGTAGGCCCATGACCATGCCTCTAGTCAAAAAATGGAGGAAGGTGGACACTACTAGATGTGAGCGAGTGGATGCCACTCTTTAGAACCAATTCATAGGGTCATTGATGTATTTTGTGAACACATGACCAAAAATTTGCTTCATAGTCAGCTATTTTAAGGTTGAGCTGACTAGAGGGAATTGTGTTGTTGCCAAGCACATGTCGAGGTATCTCAAGGGCATAACAGAGTAAAGGTTGTTGTACATGAAGGTTGATGGAGTGAGTCTTAGGTGTGATAGAGGAGCCACAAGAGATAACTCAGTTCGTTGAGTCCCTGTTTCTAAGTACCTTATCTATTGGGGGGTCACGGGGTCAAATCTCCTCGACGCCCTTCGGGTTAGGCCTTGATAGTTTGGTCGATAGGTAGATCCCTTCGGTTTGATCTACCTAGATTCTCACATGGATGTAGTGGCTACTTAGTGTCTGTGAACCACCCTAAAAAAAGGTCTGATAAAGGGAGAAAGTTTTACTTTGTAATAGACGTAATGCTTTTAGTCTTCCCTTTGGTAGTTTAGTGGCATTAGTTCGTTTGTAGCATAATCAAAAGAATTGCAAGTTAAAATAAAGATAACACATGCTATATTTGTTTTGTTATCACAAAAAAAAACATTACATGGTAAAATAGATCTAGCATGTGATGGATTTGTTTCTAGCACAAACGCAAATATTTCAGGCTTAAACAAATCTAGCACCCGCTAGATATGTTTCTAACAAAAAAACAAGTATTGTAGGGTAAACCAAAAGAAAAAACACAAGCATTGTAGTATAAAATAAATCTAGCATGTGTTAGATTTTTTTCTAGTAAAATCAAAAGAATTGCAGGGCTAGATAAAAATCTAGCATGTGCTCAATTTGTTCCTAGCAAAAAAAACATTGCAGGGTAAAACAAATCTAACATGTGTTGGGTTTGTTTCCAACACAAACACGAACATTGAAAAGTAAAATAATCTAACATGTGTTATATTTTATTCTAGAAAAAACACATGAATTTCAAGTTAACACAAATCCAGTGCATGCTATATTTTTTTCTAGCACAAACACAAGCATTGTAAAGTGAAACAAATGTAGCATGCGCTAGATTTGTTTTTAGCACAAAAAGAGACATTGTGAGGTTAAAAAAATCTAGCACATGCTAGATTTGTTTGTAGCACAATCACAAACATTTTACGTTAAAGAAAACCTAGTCCATGATAGATTCGTTTTTAGCACAAACAAAAACATTGCAAGGTAAAAACAAATCTAACGTGTGTTAGATTTGTTTATAGCACAAACACAAGCATTACTTGACAATGCTCTTGTTTTTTTCTCGGAACTATATTTTTTTACTCTACAATGCCTCTATTTTTGCTAGAAACAAAGGCAAAATAGATCTAGTGTAAGCAAAAACACAAGAACATTATCAGGTAAACAAAAGCACAAACACAAGCATTGCAGGCTAAACAAATCCACTGCATGTTATATTTGTTTCCAGTACAAACACCAAAATTTTGAAGTAAACCAAATATAAGATGTGCTATATTTCCTTGTAGAATAAACATAAGCATTGCAAGGTAAAACAAATTTTATTAAAAACAAAAACACATGCATTGCAAGGCAAAATAAAACTAGTGTGCCCTAGATTTCTTTGTAGCAAAAAATAAAGCATTGTAGGGTAAACCAAACCTAGCACACGTTATATTCGTTATTGGAACAAACACAAGAATTGCAAGGTAATACAAGTATAGCATGCATTAGATTTGTTTTTAAAACAAAAATAATAATTTCAAGGTAAAACCAATCTAGTGAACACTAGATTTGTTTGTAGCACAATCACAAGCATTTCAAGTTAAAACAAAACTAGTGCGCACCAAATTTTTTTAAGCACAAAGAAATGAATTGCAAGGTAAAACAATTATAGTGCACACTATTTTTTTTTAGCACAAACACAAGCATGGTAAGGTGAAACAAAATAAGCTTATTTCATGCAAGGTTTGCATCTAGCATAAACACAAACATTGTAGGGTAAAACAAATCTAGTGTGCACTAGATTTTTCTCTAGAACAAACAGAATCATGGCAAGGTCAAACAAAATAAATCTTAGCTCATGCTAGGTTTTCTTCTAGCACAAACACAAACAAAAAAAAAAAACAAACACACACATTGTAAGGTAAGACAAATCTATTATAAGGAGAAAGTTGCTGATTTTTTCTTTTGGAAAAGCATAAAAATTAAGCTTTGTTACCAATGGAAAAAAACTATAATATATGTTGGGAAAAATCTTTGAGAGGGGGTGAATCGGTATTCTTTGCAAAATCAAATCTTCTTACTTTTTCATTCCTTAAAACCCATCATTCTTTCCTTGAGGTAAACTAGCATATATACTCGGGATCCCCTTTATGAAAGTCGCGTATACACGAGAGATCCTAGATATGTCAAACAACTTCACTTAAACCATTCCATCATTTATTCATCGGATATTCATCGCGATATTAAACATGTGCGGTAAGAACAGAATAAACCATCACACATAAGCATCACACATGAACACCAGGATTTTAGGTGGAAACCCAAGTCGGGAGAAAACCACCGCTGCAGTTGCTCAGCCTTCAATATTTTATTATAGAGAAAACATCTTACAACATATGTGCTGGTGCAGACTCCTACCAGCACGCAGGCACCCACCTGCGCTCGTTTACCGACCTCTCCTGGAAGGGAGCTCCAACCCCCTGACTCGTTTACCAGCCTCTCCTGGAAGGGAGCTACGACCCCCTGATCTCGTTTACCAGCCTCTCCTGGAAGGGAGCTACAACCCCCTGACTGAAGGCTACAACCTTCAGCACCACCTTGGACCACGTTTCATCAATTTTCACACTGGATCCAACAACTTCAATAGAACACCACTTGCAGGCCACATTTCATCATATTTCATACCCCTTGCTTCAGCAAACCCTAGTTTGAATACGCGCTTTTACTTCACTGATGTCGCGTATATACGTGCTTCCGTCCACACAAACCAGCGTATACCTCAGTGTATATTTTATTGCGCATACGCGCTTTCTCTTCGCTGAAGCCGCGTATATACGCGCTTCCTCCGCGGCGAAGTAGCGTATAGATCTTCAATCATTACAGAGTAGCATACTTCATCAGATCAGATATTCAGTTCAGATCTACCCTTTTGCTTCAGACAGATGTTCGCCTAGATGCTCGCCTCATCACAGATTTAAGCCTTCCATAATCAGATCTAGCAAATACAAGAGCAATTCAGATCTAGATCCCCTTCTTCATCATTGGTGCATCATACATTCAGATTTATCATTCAAGTGTAACCCTTTCCATTCAGATATACTTCAGAGAGATGTATTCATTCAAGCTCAGACATCTTGCACCACACTCATGATTTGCACAATGAATTTCTTCTCCTTATATAGGTTTATCCTTTTCAATACCATGAGCCCCTTTTTCAATACCATGGGCCAAAACAATACCATGAGCCCAAAACTACCTAGACGGGGTCAATTAGGCGGATCATTACCCAATACAATGGGTCAATACCATGGTGGTTACCCTTGGTTTTGCACTTTTTGAGCGCTTTTGCCCATACGCGACTTGGCACGTTATTTTCCGCGTGCATACGCGACTTCCCCTAGGCAAATCCGCGTATACAAAGAGACATACTCTTTTCATCATATTTTGAGCACATTATGTCCTTTCTTAGTGCATACCTTTTACTATGGCTTCATCATATGTTATTCATCAAGACATATTCTCAGCACAACCATCAAGTAAGTTGTCACTCGTCTTCCATCAGTGGGTTGCTTCAAGCGTATATTGTAACCAAACCTTGATTTATCGTTGCCAAGTCCGTCGGTCAAGGTACTTCATGAGTGGATTTCTATATGGACAACACTTGTCAACGATGTATGTCTTCATCTCCATTGAGTGAGTTTGCTGCATCAAGGACAACACTCTGCATCATATTTCCAACAATCTCCCCCTTTTTGGACTGCCAGGACTTGATGGCAACCGATGAGTGTTTGGTTATCCTGTGATTAGAGTACCATGCTCTCATCCCAAATATGTCACTCTCAAAATAAACATCATTATCTTCTCTTCATTCAAACACCATGTCACTCTCCCTTTGACGTGAGGCAAGGCGGATCCAAAATCCAACCTCCCCCTCCGTATGGAAGAAACATTCTGTAGAACTGATATATGCTGAAGTGGCCAAGCTCCCCCTTAGTTCATGCTGAATCTTCAAACATATTTTTCAATAAAGTACATGACTCTTCCTATCACCAAAGACTCATACTTATATCAAATATCCAACCAAGTGGATTTACATATGAGACTCAGGTACCCAACCAAGTGGGTTTACACATTTCAATTCAGCTACCCAACCAAGTGGGTTTACAAAAAAAAAATTGACTCAGCTACCCAACCAAGTGGGTTTACAAATTTGACAAGTTCATACATGACTGAATATTACAGAATTTACATCAAGGGTCTCAACATGACCTTTTCAGCAAAAATACAAATATGACTTTTCATGACCAATACCAAGAAGACCTCAAGAGAGATCATATAATAGAACCATCATAATGCCAACAATGAATTATACTCAGCAACGCTAATGATCCCCCTGAATCTGTGCATCCATGCATTCTTTTCATATGACTAAGGCTCCCCCTTAGTTTGTGCATCCTGAACATTTTCACCAACAAATCATCAAGGCATCTTCATCAAAACATTAGAAACAGATTTATGAGAACTGGAACATCACCAGAGATACCAAACAACACTGCAGCTGTGATGAAGAGAGCTGAGCCAACCAAAAATTGTCAGCAATCAGTCATACGCGGTTTTCTGTGCATTAACTCGCGTACATACGCGACTGTGTTTCAGGAAACCCGCGTATCCCAAGCCATCTTCTAAAATTTATGCATATTTGTTCTTTTGACTGGCAGAGAACACTCCCAGCTTCTGTCTTAGATACTCGAACGCTTCCCTGGGTAGTGTTTTGGTAAAGATATCAGCAACTTGTTCTTTGGAGGTAACATACTCCAACTTCACTTTTTGCTCAAGCACTTGTTCACGTAGGAAATGATATTTGATGGGAATGTGCTTGGTTTTAGAATGCATAACAGGATTCTTTGAGATATTGATGGCACTTGTATTATCACACATAATGGAGATAGGAGTTGCACATTTGATTTGAAAATCTTGCAAAGTTTGCATCATCCATAGGAGTTGAGTGCAACAAGATGCGGCAGCTACATACTCTGCTTCAGCTGTTGATAAGGCAATAGAATTTTGCTTCTTGCTGAACCAAGATACTAACCGGGGCCCCATGTAAAATGCACCACCACTAGTTCTTTTCCGATCATCAACACTTCCAGCCCAATCTGCATCAGTGTAAGCATGAAGAGTAAGACCAGCATTCTTCGGATACCATAGACCAAAATCTTGAGTTCCTTGTAGATATTTGAAAATTCTTTTGACAGCCTGAAGATGAGACTCTTTTGGATTAGCTTGGAATCTTCCTACAATCCCAACTGCATGCATAATGTCTGGTCTAGTCCCAGTGAGGTAAAGCAGACTTCCTATCATCGATCTGTATTCTGGTTGATTCACTGTGGGAGAATCATCATTAGAACTGAGACTGCATCCGGTTATCATTGGTGTACTTACAGTTTTGCATTCTTCCATGCCATACTTCTTCAGAATTTGCTTAAGATATTTTGTTTGTGATAGAAATATACCATCTGCAGCTTGATGCACTTGCAAGCCAAGAAAGAATGTTAGTTCCCCAAGTAGAGACATTTCAAATTCTTTTTGCATGACAGAGGCAAATTTTTGACTCATAGATTCTTCGTTACTCCCAAAAATGATGTCATCAACATATACAACCACAATCAATAGTTTGTCATTTTCAACTTTTGTGTATAAGTTGCTATCAGCAGACCCTTTTGAAAATCCTTTTTGATGAAGATATTTGTCAAGACGATAATACCAAGCCCTTGGAGCTTGTTTGAGACCATATAGAGCCTTTTTAAGTCTACAAACAAGATTTTCATCATTTCCCAAAATGAATCCTTCCGGTTGTTCTATATATACTTCTTCTTCTAGATCACCATTAAGAAAAGCAAATTTAACATCCATTTGAAAAACTTTAATTTGTTGATAACTTGAAAAAGCAAGAAACATTCTTATGGCTTCAAGTCTAGCTACAGGAGCAAAAGTTTCTTCAAAGTCTATACCTTCTTGTTGATTATACCCTTTGCAAACCAGTCTAGCTTTGTTTCTTACAACATCCCCATTCTCATTTAACTTGTTCTTGAAAATCCATTTAGTTCCAATGACATTTTTATCATGAGGTCTTGGAACCAAATCCCAAGTGTCATTCTTTTCAATTTGAACAAGTTCTTCATCCATGGCTTGCCTCCAACATTCGTATTTGCTAGCTTCATTGACATTGTGTGGTTCAATTGTGGATATGAGTGCCAAATGATTAGAAGATCCTACAAGAGTTCTCCTTGTTCGTACACCAGATTCCTTGTCACCCAAAATTTGAGATTCAGGATGATTCTTTTGAACATATCTGGATGGAGCTTTTTCAGATAGATCATCTTCAGGTTCTTCATTGGATCCACTGTCTATATCATTTCTATCTGATGTAGAAGGCCATATGTCGCTATCATCTTCTTTTGTTGTTTTTTTTTCTTCTTTAGGAGCTGCAGGAGACTCATCAATAACAACATCAATACATTCAACAACCTTTAGAAGCCTTTTATTGTAACATGTGAAAGCTTTGCTTGACGATGAGTAACCAAGAAATATCCCTTCATCTGATCTAGGTTCAAATTTTCCAAGCTTTTCATCATTATTTTTGATAAAGCATTTACTTCCAAAAACCTTAAAATGCCTCACAGTGGGAGAATTGCCATACCAGAGTTCATATGGAGTTTTGTCACTATTTACCCGAACATGAGCCTTATTGAGAATGTTAACTGCTGTATGTGCTGCTTCACTCCAGAACATGTCGGGAACATCAGAATCAGCAAGCATAGCTCTAGCCATTTGAACAATTGTTCTATTCATTCTTTCTACTACACCATTTTGTTGTGGAGTGCCTGCTACAGAGAACTGTCTTTTAATGCCATGTTGTTCACAAAAATCAAAGAATTCATTTGATGAATATTCTCCTCCTCGATCGGATCTAAGACACTTGATTTTTAGATCTAATTCATTTTCTGCCAATGCTTTGAAGCTCTGAAATTTTTCAAGTGCTTGATCTTTGTGTTTAATGAACCCGATCCAACACATTCTAGAGTAGTCATCAATAAATAAGATATAGTATTCTTCCCCACGTAGTGACTTTTTCCTCATAGGTCCACATATTTCAGTATGAATGAGTTCAAGAGGCTTACTTGAAGATCCTTCTTTGGCATTAAATCGTACTCTGGTCTGCTTACCGAATTGACAAGATTTGCATATGATACTTTCTGGTAGATTAATATTGGGAAGATCACGAACAACTTGAAGTCTGCTTGCTTTGTTGATTTGAGAGAAGCTCAGATGCCCCAGCCTTCTATGCCATAGCCAATTTTCTGAAGACTTTCTCAAGTAACATTGATCTATGCCGTTCAGTACATACAGGTTGCTGGGATTTCTTTTTCCTTTTATATTGATTTTACCTGTATCAAGATCACGAACCACACATTCTTTTGAACTAAAGACCACTTCTGTTCCTTGATCACACATTTGACTTACACTTAACAAGTTATGCCTTAATCCATCCACATACATGACATCATTAGCCTTCACCTTTTCTTTTAGAAATATTGACCCTTTTCCTTTAATTACAGCAGGAGTATCATTTCCAAATGTAACTTTCTTTTCCTTTTCTAGAGCATTATAAGTATGAAGTTTGCTTTTGTCACCTGTCATGTGTCTTGAGCACCCACTATCGATGTACCATTGATTTTCTTCACCTTCGGCAAATAATGCTATCCCACAATTTTCAACCGGTGGTTCTTTCTTTTTCCATATTTTAGAGCTTGAGGGAGCATGTTCTTTTGGCTGGATCTTGTTCCTGCATTCAGATTCTTCATGGCCAAAGTTATTACAATAAGTGCATTCAATTTCACTTTGAAGAGGAGAGAAATTGTTATAGGTATTCTTCTTTGGTTCAATATCCAACCTTTTCTTTCTTGCTTCTCTTGTCATGATGGTTTTATATGCAACACATTGAATAGCTTTATGACCAAAATTGTGACAAGTGAAACATTGCCCATTGAAGTAGAAATTTTTGCGATCATGGAATCTTCTATTTGAATTTACCTGTTGGTTGTAGTGTCTTTGAAAGCTATCCCTGTTAGTGTTCCTTGAATTGAGATGGTCCTGCTTTCCCTGTAGAGATCCTTTATTCCCTTGCTGAGTGGCTGAATGATGTAAACCACCTATAACTGCTTTTAGATAGTTTGGTGCTGAAGTTTGAGAAGATTCTCCGGTATATCCAAGACCTGTCTTTATAAGAGGAGAACGTTGTACCTTGATGATCTCATCTAAGGTTTCAGATCCTTTAGCAAATCTAAGATTCAAGTTTTTTGCTTTCTCAACTTCTCTTCTTTGACTAACCACTTCACATTCTAGTTTTTCAATATGTTTCTTTGCTTCTTCAAGCTGCTTTTCAATGGTCTCTCTGATTATCTTTTGTTCTTCTAAGCGTAGTTTGAGTTGATTATTTTCTTCAAGAAAATCATTCTCCTCTAGAGCATCCATAAAAGTATCCTTTTCTTCCTTTTGTTCAAATGCCATGAGAAGTCTAAGATCTTCTTCACATTCTTCCTCACTATTAGATGACTCATCACTATCTTCATTAGCATAGTAACTTTTCTTAGAGCTAGATTGGTTCTTATTCCTTCTTACTACTTCTTTTCTTTTATAAGGACATTTTGCAGCATAATGACCAACTTTACCACACTCAAAACATTTGAAGGGAAGCTTACCTTTGAATCTTCCAGTACCTAGTTGGAGCTTTCTCACGAAATTTGCTTCTTCTTCATCGGATACATAAATGGATTCTTTGACAACCTCTTTTTCCTTTCCTTTTGTAGATGCCTTAAATGCAGCTTCTCTTATTTGAGAAGGACCTCCTTGTCTCATTTCAAAAGCAGTCAGAGTACCATGTAATTGAACAATAGTAAGCGATTGCAGATCTTGCCTTTCTTCAATAGCTGAAACTTTAGAGTCAATTTTTGAAGTCAAGGATCTTAAGACCTTTTCCACCAGAGTAGTATCAGTTATGGTTTCACCCAAATTTCTCATTCGATTTACAATATCATCCAGACGAAGAAAGAAACTGGCAACACTCTCATCACTATGCATTTTCAAATTTTCATATTCAATTCTAAGAGTTTGGAGTTTTGCACTTTTTACCTTTGTGTCTCCTTCATAGCTTAGAATGATTTTGTCCCATATTTCTTTTGCCGAATGTAGCTGCATCACTTTAGAAAATTATGATTCAGACATGCTTCCCAATAAGACATTCACTGCTTTGGCATTGATTTCATACTTCTTTCTTTCAGCTGCATCAGTAGGAATACTTGCCGGGTATTGATAACCTTTTTCCACGATTGCCCATACATCTGCACCAAGACTTTGCAGATATGCTTTTGTACGTACCTTCCAGAATATCAGATTGCTTCCATTGAATAGAGGTGGCTTTATAGACATTACTCCTTCTTGACTTCCCATTACGACGGATCTCCTTTAAGCGATCAAGCTTCTGCACAAGGACCTGCTCTGATACCAATTGTTGGGAAAAATACTGAGAGGGGGGGGTGAATCAGTATTTACTGCATAATCAAATCTTTTTACTTTTTCATTCCTTAAAACCCATACGCTACTTTCCTTCAGTAAACTAGCGTATATACGCGGATCCCCTTTATGAAACCCGCGTATACACAGAGATCTAGATATGTCATTAAACTTCACTTAAACCATTCCATCATTTATTCATCAGATATTCAATAAGCAGTAAACATGTGCAGTAAGAACAGAATAAACCATCACACAAAGCATCACACAAGAACACCGGGATTTTTAGGTGGAAACCCAAGTCGGGAGAAAACCACCGCTGCAGTTGCTCAGCCTTCAATATTTTATTATAGAGAAAACGTCTTACAACATATGTGCTGGTGCAGACTCCTACCAGCACGCAGGCACCCACCTGCGCTCATTTACCAGCCTCTCCTGGAAGGGAGCTCCAACCCCCTGACTCGTTTACCAGCCTCTCCTGGAAGGGAGCTACGACCCCCCGATCTCGTTTACCAGCCTCACCTGGAAGGGAGCTACGACCCCCTGATTTGAAGGCTACAACCCTCAGCACCTCTATGGACCACGTTTCATCAATTTTCACACTGGATCCAAACAAATTCAATAGAACACAACGTGCAGGCCTTGTTTCATCATGTTCAAGACCTTTGCTTCGACCAAACCTAGTTTATGCGCTCTTTTACTTTGCGATGTCGCGTATGTCTGTCTCACATCCACACAAACCAGCGTATACCTCAGTGTATATTTTAGTGCGCATACGCGCTTTCTCTTCGCTGAAGCTGCGTATATACGCGCTTCCTCCGCGGCGAAGTAGCGTATAGATCTTCAATCATTACAGAGCAGCATACTTCATCAGATCAGATATTCAATTCAGATCTACCCTTTTGCTTCAGACAGATGTTCGCCTAGATGCTCGCCTCATCACAGATCTAAGCCTTCCATAATCAGATCTAGCAAATACAAGAGCAATTCAGATCTAGATTCCCTTCTTCATCATTGGTGCATCATACATTCAGATTTATCATTCAAGTGTAACCCTTTCCATTCAGATATACTTCAGAGAGAAGTATTCATTCAAGCTCAGATATCTTGCACCCACACTCATGATTTTCACAATGAATTTCTTCTCCTTATATAGGTTTTCCTTTTTCAATACCATGAGCCCCTTTTTCAATACCATGGGCCAAAACAATACCATGAGCCCAAAACTACCTGGACGGGGTCAATTAGGCGGATCATTACCCAATACAATGGGTCAATACCATAGTGGTTACCCTTGGTTTTTCATTTTTGAGCGCTTTAGCCCATACGCGACTTGGCACGTTCTTTTCCGCGTGCATACGCGACTTCCCCTAGGCCAATCCGCGTATACAAAGAGACATACTCTTTTCATCATATTTTTGAGCACATTCTGAATTCCTTTCTTCATTGCCTTCTGTACACACTGTAGAAACATCATATTTTCTTCATCAGGAACATATTCTCTCAAGCACAACTTCATCAAGTAAGTTGTCATCGTCTTCATCAAGTGGGTTGCTACTCAGCATTATATTGTCAACAAACATCAGATTTACAATCATTTACCAAGTCTATCAAGCCAAGAATAACTTCATCGTGTGGTTTGCCATCAAGGACAACACATGTCAATGGGGCATGTCTTTCATCTTCATTTAGTGGGTTGCTATCATGACAACACTGCATCATGTTTCCAACACTAGAGGTAACTGAAAATGACATGAGTGCCTTAATATCTAAATCTAACTACTAAAGCAAATGTGCAAGACCTAACAAACAAATAGTGTTGGAATTAAACAAAAACTAAGAAAAGTAAATTAGCAGTATGACAAGATGGATTCCATGTCATTAGTCATTATAAAAATTATATGTAAAAATGCCCGGCTACCATGAAAAATTATGCTAAAAGCTATGATTTCATAAAGCAATCTAAGTAACGAAATATGACAAAACAAACACTGAAAGCAACTTATCTAGAAAACATGCAAACCTCCTCAATAAGCACAGGGCCCTCTCATACCAATTTGTCTAATCCTTCTTTCAAATTTCCTCCTTAAAATTGTAATCAAAACACCATCAAGGAACTTATTTATTGAAAAAATCTACAAATCTACATCCCATTCCATCTTAAGCTTTGTGGCTTACAATCTACTTCATTACTTCCTCATTACTCTGCATGAGCAGAGAAAGTTTCTCCTATTTATACAAAATATGAGAATTCATCTCATTAATGGGATTCCAAGCGAATCTCTCCTCCATCTCTTAGAGTTACAATCAAAATAGGAAAATGATAAGACACATGTCTTTCAGAGTTTCAACAATAACTAAGAAATGAGACTACATATCCTTCTTAGAGTTTCAATACAACAAGGAAGTGAGACACATATCCTTCCGATCCCATAATCTTCTCCAACCAAATTCAAATTTGGCCTTAGGAGTGCCACATAAGGGTTCCTGAAGTTCTCCTTTGACCTACACATGTCACAAAACCATAACATATATAGATATATGAAACTATGTTAACTTTCTAGTTTCTAATCATAAATTCACTTAAAATACATAAAATAAATAACTTTGGAAAACAAGGATCCTGTCCCATATATTTAAGGAAAATGCATACTGATGTGGTTTTAGGTCAAATGGTTATGAAATAAGAGCTAAATGGTTATAACATAATGGAAATATGTATGAATATGGAAAACACTTTTGAGACTCAACAAGAATCCCTTCGAAAATGCTCTTGCTTGCATTACGTAAAGTAGATTAATGCTGTCAGTCAATCGTTCTAGTTTATAGTAAAATGAAATATCTAGTTTCCTCGCAAAATGTAATCACTTTCGCATCCTATTGTTGATGTAGAACAATCGTAATACTCCAAGGCTGAAATTTATCATCTGTGATTCTAAATCAGTTTCCAGATCGTATCCAAGGACTCCACCGGAGGATGAACCTCGATTGCCATAAACATGAAAGCGAATAACATGGAAAGATCGTGTATTCAAGTTGGAATTTCATCCAAGATATTTTGTTTGTTATAAATTATTTTCTTCTTTTCCCGAGAATATCAAGAAGGCTTTGCAAACTATATTGTACTTGAGAAAAGATCTCTTGGCTCTGCATTTTACTTGATTCTTCCCGAAGATTGTAAATACCAAATATTTGCATGCCTTCGAGCTTGATCAAGACCTTCTTCCCCGAATCTTGTGATGACCGTCTCCTCAAACCGAGAACCCTCAAGAGACCAAACCCGATTCTATACCTTCCGTACATACCCCTATACCTTGTAAAATTTAGATCGATACAAGCTCTGATTTTACCTCCTAAATCCCATGATTTCCCTAAAAATCATGACCTATATCTACCAAGATTCGATGGTGAACGCGACAAACATCATCGCTAAGAGACATGTTCGAATTTTGAGTATTTTCGACTCCTTTGAAGTCGATGAAGAGGATGTCAGTATTAGGCTTTTTTGGCTCTTCTTTTGCAAGGCCAAGGAAGAGTTGGTTCAAAGCTCCCGTTCGATAGGCATCTCATATTTCAGCACTGTCAAAGTTTTCTCGAATGTGTGGGTGATCGACAAAACCCTTGATTATAGAAGAGTATAACCACCGAAAAGACTACCAAAGTAGACAAGACAACATTTTTCTTCCAGATTTAACAAAGTATATTTTGAGGATGCCGCTATATAAGACCTCTCCGGATCTGCCTTCTTGCACCACCCGAGTGCCTTTGGATCCCAAATGGAGTCAGCTGGAGAGAAAAAATATTGCAACACTTGAAGAGATGCGTGTAACAATGTGTAGATGTAGAGGTTTGGTCATTTGGGATCCGAAGGGAAAGGTTGAAGGAAGCAAGAGATCAAAAACATAGATTCTAGAGAAAGCAACATCTCTAGAGGTAAAGCTTGGACATGTTGGTGGCAGAAGAGATGATGCAAAGACTCATAAGGAATGAGTATAATGTTCAAGCCCATGGTTCGATGATTGAAGAAGAACAAGTCGCTCGATCCAAAACATTTTGTTTCTCTATCCCAAATCGTCATAGATCCGATAATGATTGTTTTGTAGACTGTTCTGAGAAGAGAGATCTCGTTGATTTGACATGTATGCTTGGTGATGTGTTTTATACCGATGATTTTCCTCGCCGATCAAGATGATATGATTATGTTCTCCAAATAGAAGCTAATCTTTGCGTACAAAACAACATCTATTTTGTGGAAGGAGGAAGTTCACTTTCAAGAAATTTCAGAAAGTACGTTGATCAACCGATGCATATCAGCTATGACAATGATGAGGAAAGTGTAGCAAATTTTTAAGTAAGTGAAGGATCTTTTGCCTTTGTTTTGATTCGTTTCTTACCATCGCAGACAACTTCCATGCAATCGTAAATGAACCGTCGAATAAGTCTTGATTTGGACCATCTTGAGGGCAATGAAAACCTTGTTCAAGACTTATCATATTCAGATTTGCAAAATTTCTAAAGCCATTGATTGTTAAGTTGTGGATAAAGACATGGAAGTCGGCACATATGATCAAATGATACAAGATGACTGTACATTTTGTTTTGAATCATTCCAGTTTTTGGAAGGGTAAATTGCATAGTAAATCTTCAAATGAGTGGCCTATAGGAAATCAATAATCTTCTCGCTAATGGTGAGGATGAGAAAGATACGAAATTCTTGAGCAAGTTGTTAATGAGAAATCTTCCTCGAAACGACCGATGAAATCATTTCGATACAAAACCTTCCCCAACACCAGATTTGGCAGCCACCAAACACAATTGAAGTTCGATTACGTATGAAGCTGTGTGGGCTAAATACATGTTTTAATGATGCAAGAGGATTCTATACTCCTTTGTTTCAAGCATTTCGGCTTTATAAAGGCATCTTGTAATATCTCTAAAGAAAGAGATGAACAACCGCAGAATGTCATACTATTTGCATGGATATCGCAGCGCTCTCTCAATTTTTTGATGATCTCATTGCTCGTGTGTTGATGATGTTTGCTATAAAAGTTCTTCCCCTCATTGGCTAACCATGCAGCGTAAAAGAATGTTGATAGTAATATTAATCAAAAGTCACCTTCTCATTGTCTCTTTGCTTTTAACGTATTTTTCTATTGCTGTGCCCATACCAAGGTTTGCGCTCATATGAGGATATCGATAAAGGAGACTTTTAATTTATTTGAATCCCAAGAACAAAGAGTTTCTCTGTTATTCACGAAATTCAGATCCTTTTGACAACTTCACATGTCACAAAAGAAATACAAATACGTATTTAGGAAAATCTTAATATCTGTACTTATGACATACTCTGAACAGAGCATTAATGTGTTAATGGAAATCAATAGTTATGTTTATGAAGATCCTTTCACATTATTCTTGAAGTCATCCAAATAATTCATGCTTTTCATGTTTATCAAAAGAGTCAACTTGATCTCCAAACTTCATGGGAGTTGCCTTTCGATTCTTCCTTTTCCTCGTGCATCGAAAGTATTTGGGAAGAAATAAAATAGTAGCCAGGAGGCTTACATGGTTGTATCAGCCGTTCGATTACTTTATCGGTGGTAAAAAGAAAAATTAGAGTAGGTTTGATGAATAAGCTCAATTATGGGCATATTTCCGCTTGTTAGTTATGTTTAGTCAGTGTTTGGTTTTATTATGGTTTTCGTTTTTAGCCTTGAGTCGATTCGCATGTATAATTGTCGGCATTTCTTGTGTTTTAATCCATTGCCCAATGGATGTAACAATCGTATGCTCTCCCAACATTCAGCATTTCTGGCACCTCCAAGGAGCTACCATCCCCATTGGAGCCAAATGTTAGAGCTTCCATATCTTCATCCCTCTCGAGATCAATTTTCCTTGCTGCATTTCATTTTTAGGTGTCTCACTGTGCCCAGTCATCTCGCGCATTCCAATAGAAACATCGATTTTCCGATGGTAGGGGGATTTTTACTCATGTTCCTCATGTCTTTGTATCTCGCTGGGCCTAATTTCGTTCACCAAAATCATACGTCTTTGTTTGGTCTCAAAATTGACAAAAAGTCATTTTAGGGTTAAAGCCTATTAGGTCTAGGGTTTGGCTAATTTGGTCTTCGAATGCCTAATAAGGTCGCAGCACATGAGGGAGGTTCGAAATAAGTTTGTATTGCAAAATTCTCTACTCATCAATATGCTTGATCATGATTCTTCTTCAAAACTTTGCGCCTTTGAAGAAAAATCGTCAATTTCATCTTTTGTAATAAATGTAAGGTAATTTTCAAAGTTTTTCCAAATAGTACTTCAAAGTGCTGTACCGGGTCACCTTGCCAAACACCATGCCATCTATCTCAAAGACAAGATTAAGAGATTCATCATCACTAAAATCAAGAGGAAACAAAAATAGAGTTTATGAAAAGTACAAAGCTTCAAACATTACAAAAGTGGATTTTTCAAATTAAAAATCAAATTCATTAAAAGGTAAGATATTTTCAGCTTTGCCAATCCATTTTCAAGCCAAGACAAGAGTGAAGCCAAAGAAAATTGTGAAGAGCGAAACGTTTTTGAAAATCCGAGATTGTGGTGAGATTAGGGTCGCGGCGCACCGGTCGGAGGTCGTAGCGCATAAGGCCGCTAAGACATAGAGCCATCCATCTCTGTAAGCCACGTGTTGGCAGACCGGGTTGTGCGCATGACGCATGGCCGACAAGCAAAATTTTTATCATCGTTCCAAAATTTCAAAAACGACTCGGGCCTCCCCATGCACCGAGTAAGTTTATGAGATTTTTTTCATTGCTATTGCCAATGTTTAGTGTAGTTTGAAATGGAATATGAGAATTTATAATGTCAAATCGCAAACCCTATTACCTTGTTTAAAATCGCTCCTTAGGTTTTGAGTTGTTGTTTTAAAATAGTTTGTGCCACATATCCCATTCTCTCAAGTTATCCCATTATATCCTCAAATACACCATCCTTCTACATTCCAAGGTCATCACTCCCCAAGTCATATTATCCCTATCCCTAAACCCTACCATTCCCTATCACTCTCTCTTTTCCCATTTACTTTAAAACTTCTGACAACCCTGTTCCCAAAACCGCCCAAGTGATCATTCCTTGTCCCTACATTATCAAATCTCACTTAATTAAATCCCATTAGCCTCACCTCATTTCCCATAGTCCCCCATTTGACATATTTGGCAACCTAACAAAACACCAAAATTCTCATTCAAGACAATATAGACCTTGGCAACAAATGGCGTATTCCTTATGACCAAGATAATGACTCTACAACCGAATTGCATGCACCAAGGAGACTGCAGATTTTGAGAAGCAAAGGAAAGAACATGTTTAGCCACAAGAAGAATCATATGGAAACTGCTTGTAAGGCGCGAATCAAAATCAAGGTACAAGCAGACACTAAAGCTATTGCGAAAAGGCATGATAGTACCCAAATTTTGGCCAAAGCTTTACCAGCATAGCACTTGATGAGGGACCTTCAGCCCATTGAAATTTGGGAAAAAATTTGTCAATTTTGAATTTTTTGTCATTAAAACAATTCTTTCTCGCTTCATCGCCAGAATATTATCCTCATGCCAAGGCTATAATTGGCGCTCTTTCTCCGGGAAAAAACTGTGATTGGATTTTTTATTAAAATTTTTGCATACCATGAATTACCTAAGAATTTCATCAAGCTTTGGGTTGCTCAGCGGTCAAAAACACTTTAAAAATGGCTCTTCGCCACTTTTTTGCACACACGTAGTTGTTGAGATTGAACGCTTGGAGGGCAAATGGCAACCAAATCTAGAAATTCAACTCGGTTGAATCGCATTTACGGGATATTCCAACGAGCTATCCTTCACTCAATTTTGACTTTGGTAAGGCCCTCAAAAATCAGCTCAAACTCGGTGCTACCATGCAGATTCCAAAGCGCTAGTGTACAGGAATTTCACCTATTTTTTCACTCGCCACTTTAATATCGCCTAGTTTTGCTGTTTGACTTTTTCATGTAACCCTTGATGTAACTTGATGTAATTTCATGACCATGACACCTTGGCACATTTTTACTCATCCAAGTAGATCTACCACCAAAAGTGGAACAAGTGAATGAATCAATTTCCTATCATATAGAGGCAAGTTGTTTCATCGCCTATTTTCCAGCTTCTTAGTTTAGATATGGTTGAAACAGCTTCCTATAATGGGTGAGTTTCACTCCTAAAGGCATGGGGATGAGTTAGGCTTGTATATATCTTTTATTTTCTCTTTACCATTTTCGCAGGTTGGACACTGATCGCTTTCGGCACTCTATCAGACATTTCATCTCTACATTTTTGGCAAAGGAATAGACTGGTGGTTTGCGCACTCTTTGGGATCCATGTGGTTTCGTGTTTTGATGGTGTTTTTCTCTATGTAATTTTAAGTTCACTCATGTTTATGTGTATCATTTTCCTCTCTTTTTCTTCTTAAATTAAACAAATCAAGCAGTTAAAGGTGGAATCTAACAGCTTGTTTTGCTCGCCTTCGCCTTGTTTGCATCTTTCCATGTTTTCATCTCGTTTGAGGAGGACTCTGAGACCCTCTTTCCCCTCCTCAACTCCTCACCGGTCTGATCCATCCATTCATTCAATCTAAAGCATCAAAACAATTTCCTTCCTTGCCCCAATCGTAACTCGCAAAAAACTAGGCCTTATCCCTCAAAGACCCAAAATCGCCCTTCCCTTTTGATCCAACAAAAACCCCCAAAAAAAAAAATCAAACTCTTTCACTTATATACCTAGCCTAAAAATTAGCTTTTATTTCAAGTCATCTCTGCCATATTCATTATTTTTTCGAGATCGACCGGAGAGAGCCCTCTCCTATTCCGGGTAGGGCTAGCTACCAACCGAGCATGGCTCGATGTTGACTCACTGCTTTTCAGCCTCGAGGCAGGATTTAGGCACAGCATCACCTTAGGGAATTTGGCTGTACCTATTACCCTCAAGGGTAATGGAATGGATGAATCCTCCAACAAGAGTCTCATCAATATTATTAAAAAATTATCGGAGGAAAATAAGAAAAATCGCACAAGAACTTATAAATGCACTATGGAAGACACTCACTACCAAAAATCTATTGGGATTCAGTCCTTTATGAATTAGCTTATGGCATTGAGGCCGTATTTACCTCATTTTTAGGAGTTCCCCATGAAATTACTTCAAGAATCTCAGGTTGAAACAAATGATATTCAAAGAAGAATAAATCGACTATCAATTTGGCAGCAAAATAGAGAGGAAGTTTATCAAAGATCCCAAGTATTGTAGGAGAAACTAAAGAAGATATTTGACAAAAGGACCAAGGCGTAAGATTTTCAATTGGGAGACAAAGTTTTGAGATGTGATTCCTTAAGAGAAGATATGGGAAAACATGGGAAGTTCGATTTCGTGGAAAGGACCTTACATCATTCATGCTTTTACAAGGAAATAATACATATTTTTTGAAAAAAATTGATGGTACGTAACCGAAGAAGGACCAGCGAATGGTCGAATGTTGAAACACTACTTTGATCCTATTTATTAGGATATCTTGATTTTTAAATATGTATATACTATATCCTTTGTAATACATCGTTTGGATTGATAGTAACTTACCGAGTCAAGCCCGAAGAGAAGGCCCTAAGATCTCATATTACCGTCATACATATAATAAAGCAACATGCAAGAATATTTATGGTTCAAGAAATCATTCTTAGAGGACAACCTAGACTTGTTATTCTTGACTTTTCACCAGAAAACTATCCCCAAGTGGAGTCAGCAGTTGTACTTATACAAATGGGTGTCATATTTCATGATTGACTTCATGGACTATGTAATATGTTCATACATTTTCTTGTTGCAAAGGTTTTCCATATTCTTAAAAAATCAAAAAATTAAAAATTGTAAAGAGGGTAGTACCCAAAAGAAAAATCAAAGGGTGAAAAGAATAAAATGGCCAAAAAAGTAAGAAAAATGAACTCTACCAAAAGAAAGGCCAAGGAAAGTGTGAAAGTCTAAATACCACTACTTTTTCTCTTGTACAAATAAAATTGTGTGCAACTTTATTTTATGCCACAATTGATGAATAGTCAAAATGTACTTAAGCTATTAGTTCATTTTTCAATTTTATGATTTAGAGATAGAGAATAAAATCTCAATTAAACCTAAGTGACCTTTGGAAGATAAGTAGATAGGTAGAGTAAATGAAAGCCTGGGTCAGCTTTGCACCTGAGCCCTTGGAAGTAATAAGGTTAGAATTAGATAGATTTCCATATGTAAAAGAAAATTTTCGATAAGGGTTTGCCGCCTATGTAATCAGAATAAAGAAGAAAAAAATGGTAGAGTAGCAGGTAGGGTAGGTAGATGTTGTTGTAGAATTACAGGATGTATAATGGCTCTAGATGTGTTAAATCTTTTACTTTCATCACAAGTGCAAAGGCGTAATAATATAATTGAAGAATTTTATGGCAAACAAATTATTAACTTCCTTCTCATTTTTTCCTAAAAACTTCACTAATTTCCTTACATTTCAAGGTATTTGAAAATTAGAGGGCTCAAGGCATTTCCCCCTTGACTTTGGAGGGACCCATCTCTCTACCAATAATTGAAAAAGCTTCAAGCACTTAAAACCATTCATCATGACATTCACCTGTTTATATAAAATCTTTTCTAAGTAAAATCCCATTTTACTTAGGAAAATCATGCAATATTTCATAAAAACCATATTTCATAAAAGCATAAGTTAAAGACATTAATCCCATCGCTTTACACTTAGTGCTTCATTTCATTTTCCATATTTTTCTAATTTATTATTTAAATCCCTATAATAATGACCTTCTCCTATTATATATAACTCTTTTATAAAATACCCAAAACCTATTTATTATACTTAGTCAAAGTATTTAATCCCCACATGTTTAAATAAAACATCCTCATTATACTCCCTAGCTAAAATATATCTTTATATTAATCCCAATTTCACTTAATTAGGATTACTTTGATTTAATTACCATATAATAGAAATACATTGAAGAAAAATAGTTAAAACATGTTTTATTATGTGTTTTAAAATAACGAAGTTCGTTTTAAAATCAAAACTTCAAAGTAACCCTCTCCTTTTGTATTTTTCTCTTCTCGACTCCTTTACCCAAGGTTAAAACTATGAACCTTGTTAAAATTCCCGATACACATCCCTTAACTCCGTAAGTCTTAAACTTGGTTAAATCCCGCTTAAACCTTTCTTCCCGATCACTATTCCATGTTTTATAAAAGGATTAATTAACCCCAGTTAATTAAGTTAATAACTTAATCCGCCAATCAAATTTCTCCCGATGCAATTAATTCATAATAAATTACGTTTCCAGCCCGCCCTATTAACTTCCTCGTCATCTCTCTTTCCTGCAACCATCCAATTAATCAATCGAGATCACGGTTAATATCCATAATCGCTAGCCATCCATGTCGAACAATGTTAGCGATGGCTGCTGGGCTCGGATCGTACAATGCCATGCGTCGTCTGACGATGTGGAATCGCTGCCCATCCGCTCAACCGGCCTCCCGACCCTGCAAGCAGTGCGATGGAAACCATCACCACCGTCTCCCCCGACAAAGCTCGTACTTGATGATGTCATCAATCAAAACGTCAACTCGACTTCTTTAGAATAAAACAAATGAACCTATGTCATTTTTATTATCCTATGAAAATCCAAGAACCTAGAAACGAATTTCTAATTTTATTATCAAAGTTTGCAAATCACACTACAAAAAATTATGGCCAACATCTACCTACAACCGAAATTATTGTCGGTACTACAACACACAAGCCTACCAATGAAGTCAACCAACAAGACTAATGTCAGCGCTAAATACTTCAAATTTGAGTACGTGATGAATTAATAAAGTCAATGGAGGGGAAATATAAACCCAAGTGATGAGTTGTCAGGTGGAAAAAGGCACAACTCACTACTTTGGGAAAACGTAAATATGACCTTCTCGAAAATGAATGTTGCGTATAAAACAAGATAGGTCAAAAAATTAGAAAAGTTATCGCCAGTTGGAAAAAGGATCTTACATCGGAGAAGCCTTTAAAGGAAATAAATGAAATTCTTTGGGACAACATCATCTTACCAATAAGAGATGTCCTGCCCTCAATTCAAATAATGTATGAGCACGATTTAGTCAAATTGGCTATGGAAGAAGTCCTAAGAGAAAAAGAGAAGAATTGGGAAATGTGCCGTATGAAGCCAATGAACTTATCCATTTTCTAAATACTCGTAATAGATAGAAACTTGAATAACTTGGCATTCAAGATAGGACAGAACCATTTTGGAAATAAAAAGAGTTTTTACCAAAAACTCGATACAGAATATAGAACGAAGATGTTCTCGATATGCAAGAAGAAATCACTACTTTTTAGAAAAATATTTGATATTTCGTCAATAAAGTGATCGCTTCTGGCCTCTAGTTTCCAAAAGATAAATTACGTGACCTCGGAAATTTATGTTGAAAAATGGACAAGCATGTCGACAATCGCCAAGACTTTAAACTAGTTCATCAACAACAAGATTTCCTACAAGGAAATGTCTTCATGATAGATTAGAAAATTTGTTTTATTCAGCATGAAGTAAAGTATTTTTTTCCTCGTTCAACCTACTTTCTTTAGGTATACATAGACCGATGAAACTCTCGAAAGCTGCAAAGGACTAGATACCGGAAGATAAATGGTGGGAAGAACTGTTAGAACTTTTTTTTTGTAAAAATTATCTCATCTGAATTTTTGATTATGTAATACAAGAAGTCAAGGGTAAGAAGGATAAAAGGATCAATAAATATCAAAGTAGACGAGTTACCAAAGAGTATTAGTTAAACGGGTTACCAAATGAGAATCATCAAGAGTGACAGCAAATAGTCATATCACAGGGCCTCGCTCAAAGATATATTCTCTCAAAAAAGGAAACAATACAACATTAGTTACCATTTTTCTTATCTACTTAGACCATATATCTCTATTTTGTTATAAAACACTATGAGTAACCCTAGTTTATATCTCAAGTTGTTAGGAGATATTCTTTATATAATCCTTTGTATAAATAATCCTCAATCGAGTATTGAGTGTGGATTTTTAGACTTACCGTAACATCGACTATTTGGAATAAAGTGCTATTGGAGAAATTTTGTGAAGCTAGTCGGATGAGGAATGATATGTAAGACTTTATCCTGGATTCATGTGTCGATCATCGATCAATAAGTAATCTATCTCTTATGTGTTGAAGTCTTTATATTTGTTTAATATATCATCTACATGTTTTATCAATGATTAATGAAAAGGAATAAATCGCAAAGTGCTTAAGTAATCGGATTTTAATCATTATCGTTTTAAATGTTTTCTTCTAAATTGGTTTAAAATGTGCTGAATTCTTAATCGCTCTTTATTTTTCTGGTTTAAGCATTTGATTGTTTAATAAAGAATACTTAATTGCTCTTTGTTAATAATCACTCAATTTTCCCTCTGCAAATGTGTGTTGGAAGATTTCTTAATTTCCTTTCATCCATTTAGATTCCGTTCCATTCAATTTAAGATTTATAATTTTTCTCCGTTGATTATCTTGCCCTATTCTTTTGCTAAGAGACTTAATCCGGCTTGTTATCCTTTTTACTCCATTAGCCCAATGGACCAACCACTAATATTTCCCGCCTATTGAATTCCACCACCCAAAATCAATCAAAACCTTGAACTTTTATAACTAGCCCGATATCTTCTAAAAACAAAGATAAATTTTACGTAGGAGAGCCTTTCCAAGTACACATATCGTTTGGGATTTTGTACCTAAAAGGTTGGTTTGTAGTTACCTTGACCCCTTTCCTCTTCCCAACAACTTCAAGGAAAACTGGAAAGTGATAAATGTAGACTACGTATGATGTAGTGGTATCTAAATGATAAATAGAAGGTTTAGATGTATAAGCTAACAAATGGGCTAATTCAATAGCTTCATCTATTTCTTTGAGAATAGTAGCATTTATCTCTTCAAGTTTGTCTTGATTTTTAAATTTCTTTAATTCGTAATCTCATCGTAATATTTTCTCTGTTTTGTTTCCAAAAAATGAAATAAAACAGGGTCTAAAATAGTAGTACTTAAATTATTTTTATATTTTCTCCTAAATAAGGAATGTTAAAATTTAAAATCAAACTGTATATCTTGCAAACTTACAAACTCTTGTGGTAATGAATTGGATCTAATTAATGAAACTTTAGAATCTAAATATTCTATCTATTTTTCCTTTTTCCCAATTTTGTCTATATTGTCTACTATAATAACAAAGGTTTAGGATCCGGGTTAGACATAGTATAGTAAATTTTTCTAGAAGCCGAATTACAATTTTTTATAAAATGATACTCACGACTTATAAAACAGTCTTAAAGGCAAAAAAGATAATGAAAAAAGATTTCTTTAAGACCTATTTTAAACTTGAGGATTGGGTTTGATCCCAAGTATGGTCACCAGTATGTTATCACTCTAGTAATTCTCAAGTTGTGAGATTTTTATTTAAATTTTTAAGAACACTAGAGGTAACCACAAACCTACTTTTAAACTCTAGGATCTAGCCTTCCTAGGGTTCAGAGAAGGCTTTGTCCGTAATATTTAACTTTTTTTATTATAATATATTAGGCTAGTTATGATTGTGCAATTTGGTTTTGATTTGGTTTGGTTTGGTGGGAAACATTACTTAATGAGATGGATAGTGGGAAATCTGATTTTCCATTGGACTAAGGAGTCAAAATTCAAGCGCATGTAACTAGGATCGAGGTCAAAAAAGTCAAATGTTTTTCGAGGCAAGGTAGATAAGTCTTTGAAGATCTTGGAAGGCTATTTTGGTGAATTGGTATGATCGGAATAAAGAGCAATGAAGGGTTTTTTGATCCAGAAAAAGGAAGTAGTAGGCAAGAGGTCAAATAATAGAGGGAAGAATTAAGAGTTCCCTACTCGAAATCAGCAAAAAACATAGAAATGATAAATACTAAACATAGGGTGCTTTTAACAAATCCCTGAAATAATACTCCTGTTTATTCTTTCAAATTTAAAACACATAATGAATGCATAAAACAAATAATATAAACAACGACTAGTAGAAAGTATTATACTTCAATGGCTCATCACATGAATCTTGAAATATGATGCTAGTTGATCTGATCCAGTCTTCTACTTGAAATTTGCAACACAAAAGCCTTCAAGTCCAACAAAAAATGAATATAGAAATATTCAAGCAATTTATTCCACCCTAATACTTCTAAGGATGAAGTATTTATACAAAATTGTTTACAAAATATCCTAGAATGCTTCTAGGAATTATCTAAGGAAAAAATAAAATATTTACATCAAAATAGAGACATTTTCTCAACAAATCATAATGTTTTCATATTTATCCAAATAAAATAGTAATCTATTTGTGGATTAGGTGCACTTTGGTCGCCTTGGTGTCCTCTTTTTATGCGTAGATATTTCAAATTTGGTTTTAAATCTGATCTTCTTTATATTATACCATTTTTACTTTGATTCCCTTTAATCTTTGATACTCTTTAACTCGGATTATTTTTAACTTGATACTCTTTAAATTTGTTAAAAGCTGTTTTACTCTCGTAAAAATTTTGTTTTGACTAAAACTTCAACAAACTGTTTTCTTCCTTTTTAGTTGCTTTTTAACTTTCACGGTAAATCGATAAGTGATTTCCAAGCTTCATCATTTGGAATTTGTATCTTCTTTAGCTTCCTAAAGTTTCATCTGCCTCGAGATATATCCGGAAAAATTTGGTTTTATGACAAATAAATGTCTTATCTCATGTTGCGTATAAAATAAATCTTCAAAACTTCCCGAGTAAGACCTTCCCCTGTTGGAATGCATTGTCCACTTGTCATTTCAACCTCGCTCTTTTTGCATACTCTCTAATCTTCTTATTATAATCCTCCTATGGCATAAGTTTTTTCATTAATTTCTAGAATGTTAGGCAAACTTCTTTGCCTCACTTTTTTCAAAATTAACCATAAACTTGGTTATGGCTATGTTCATATTTTTACATTTCACTTCAAATTGTTTCATTAGGTTCTTCTTTGAAATGACTTTCCTTATTTCAAGGATTGTTTCATTCTGTGAATGGTATCAATTTCTTCTAAATCCTGTTTGTTTTTGTTGTTGAGAAACTTGATCAATTCTATGTATTGCTAAGGTATAGTACCTAGCTCATCTTTGGTTTTATGAATTTCCCCGATAGTGATGCCTTTAGTAAATCCCTATGTTCAAAGATTACCTAAATTGAGGGAAAAACATCATTGATTTCTTCAATTATTTTATTTCATAAATGGTTTTTCACATATGCTATTGGCTCTTTTAAAGTTCAATCTTTTTGTAGCTTCTTCAGTTCTTCATTTAACCTATTAGCCCTTTGCTCATGAGTTTTAGCATTAATTTGGGCTAACTTCTTTGTATCCTCAAGATTATCAATCATCTTTTTTCAATCTGTTAATCTCATTTCTTTTAAGTGACATTTCTTCCATGGCTTTTACTAGTTTACTAGCTTCATTTGTTGGCTACACTATTGATGTAGAAGATTCAGTGGCTGAAGTTGTAGATGATGTCACCGGCACTACGACAGCAGCGTGGTTCTTTGGGTGCCAACTCTTCGCCGCAGAGTTGAAGGCATAGTTGTAGTAACCATAGGAATTACTGAAGGGACTTCATGTTCTTTTGTAGTTTCCCCTCTCATGGAAAAGCTTGTCCATTTGAATTTCCATTTCTTTGATCTATACTCGTTAATTGAAAAATTAAGTTCATCATGTCATCCTCTAAGTATATTATTTTATTATTTATTTAGTTTTCTAAGGATGTTCAATTTGATGGTAGTTTAAGTTGTTTCTCAATGTTGCAATGTCTTCATTCTTTTTCTTCACTAATTATTCTGCATCGCTTTAACATTTGTAGGATAATATCCGATTTTGGAGAACTAACTCTTCTAAAGACTTAATCCTTCAGGTATTTAGCATATAATGTGTTTTAAACCTTCATCTGATCCCTCATGTTTATGATTGTATTCTAAAGCTTTTTTATACTCATAACCTTGGTAGTTATAGTAGAATACAAACATCTCTGAACTCTACATATGAAATTCAATCTTTTTATCTAATACAATAGTGCTTTTGTGGGCACTTCTAGATTAATTTTCTCTATAGTCAGTAACCGTCTTTGGAGTCTTCACTGCAGGTTGGAGTAATCGACATTATCAACTTTTATTCGAGTAGTAAAAGGCTGATAAAAGTCTATTTTGAACGCCTAGTATTTGCTTCAAATATTGAGAGTAAATTCATTTTTTATCTTCTTCATTATTTGTTTTAGTCTCCGTTTATACTTTTCCTCGATATCAAGATCCTTTTCCTCCGTTGTTTCAGAAGATGATTCTTCCAAATTCTGTTGTTTTTCTATCATTCGTGTATTTGAATTGTCAATATTTCCTTCATTCAAATTCTCTGTAACCTGTTCATTTGCATTGATCGTAGCATCATTTGTATTTGTTACACGGAACATCTATGTCTTCTATCTCAATAATCACTTTTCCTTTATCAACTCCGAGTTCAGCTTTACTTTTATTATATCTTAATTTGAACTTAGTTTCAGTTGTGGTTTCAACGATGTGTGTTGCTTCTTCCCCCGACCCTTTGGTGGCTTTTTATCCTTGATTTGCGCTTGTAAGGTGTGACTAGTATCACCGCTTTAACCGCATCTACCAAAGTGTTTTATACCCATTCCGCGTCCGATTGACATACTTGCTAATATCTGTTTTTTTCATGAATTTAGGTGTTAGTTTTCACTCAACCCTATTTTACTCGCATCTCTTGTGGGTCATAGTTCCATGAGAAACTCTTCAAATATTTACTCTAGTAATCGTTTATCCGTCTATCTTGCATCTCCGTGATTACAAATAAATGGCCCTACCTGAATCTTCATCTAAATTTTGTTGTCTTCTTAGTCATGCTAGAAAGTTGATAGAATCGAATTTAATATGTGCTCGATGTATTCCAAAGAAAAACCTCATTGGTACATATTTGGGTAATTTGTAGGTAACAAATCAAAACCTCCAAAAACTCTCCGATTTCTTTGTGTTTTTCATACAACAATAATCTCCAGCTTCCTGGGGCCTGTTTAGATAACTGTAGAATTTTTCTTCATTTCATCATCGATCTCAGGTTGTTCAAGCTTTTGGTCAACATATTGATCAATGGATGGAAACAATTATCCGTGAACTTACAAAAGTGAATTCTAAGGACTTTTCTAATTAATGAAGTCCAAAAGATACTAAAAGTGGATTTTCTTCTCATATGAAGCCGGAGAGACAGAGAAACTTTCATCTCACGTCAATATACAAAAACATAAGCAAGTGGAAGATAAAAAGATGTGTATCCGAACACTCCTTCAATTGGAAACTTGATCACCGGTTATGGATATTATCAAGAATACCAAAGATAATTCGGAAAATTATAGAGGGGATATTGTCCTGTGCAAAAGTATATAGAAACCCTAGTATGGAATCATTAGTATGCTCATCTATAAAGTATCTTAGGATAAATGACGGCATGGAATGACATTCTTAAACATTCTAGAAATTTTGAAGTAGAATATGGAGGATTTATTCAGGAATTTCCACATGTAAGTTCATGAATACTTGGAGTACCTGAAATATTTTCGGAAAATCATAGGCCAATGTACACTCTGTAAGTCGCTCTATCGACAAAGGAATCGCTATTAGGATCCGCTTTGAGTTGTAACAATCGTGTTTATGGACGCAGCAGAATTTGCAAATGCACTCTGTTAACATTCATCATTGCTCTATTTTCAAAGTGGATAATAACTTTGGACGCATCCCACAACTCCTCCGGGCATTGATAAGGGATCGGAACAACATATTTGGGAAGGTTTGATTCCCAAAATTGGACTTCTTCAACCTGATCTAAGGATTTTTCATAGTCTCCAAAGCAAAGGAGGCTCTAATAACTAAATCAACTCAACGATCTCGCTTTATTTGTATAGTCTACATATCCGCAAATGGACGTGCTCAATGTCTACAACAGGAGGTTGTAGAGGATTCACAATGATAGCAGTCTTGAGGGTATATCTCGAAATGAGTTTCACATTTTTAAGCTTTGATGACTACCGAAACTCCATTTTTAGATTTCTCGGTTTCTTCTCGTAAGATGAAATGGTTTACACAAGTATTCTTGACTTTGACAAATATTTTGATGAAAAATAAGGCATCGGGTTCTTTCCTTGATTGTGACCTTCAATTTTGGCTTTCAAACTGTATTTCAGAATCTTACTATTTATGAAAATAAGAACATGAGTTTCTTAGGATTTTCAAAGTGGATAATTAGGCTGAAAATTTGTTTGAAATTACGCACATAGGGTCAAAGTTACTCCGTAGACAATTTCTAGGCTTGATTAGAGTTTTATGTCATAAAATCAATAAACTTTAAAGTTTCTTCTTTAAAATTGGAATGTGCAATATAAAATGGCCATCGAAATTTTGATGTATTTTGACTTTTGGGCAATCTAAAGGTTTTCTCGTTGAGAAATTAAGCTGAGGAAGGTAATTTAGTACTTTACCCGATGATGCTTTATTATGTGTCTTGCACAACTGATTTCTACCTACCCATCATTATTCTAACATTTTCTTTACCATTTTCATGGGTGCATTTAAGCTTGCAAACCCTAAATCCATTTTTCTTTAAAGCATGAAAACCTATCTAAGTCTAACCTTATTTCATCAGAGACTCAGATTAAACTATTGAGCTCCTCATTTATTCTATAAATATCTCGTCGATTTTGTCAAATTTTAAAACTTTTTTGACATATCTTTATTCTCTATCTAAAACATGAAATTCAAAGCATGAAAATTTAAGATTAAACTATTTAATGATCATGGATTATAGAATTTTGAACACTCTACACATAATCATTATTCTTGTAGTAAAAGTAAATAGTAGTGGCATTTTGACTTGCTCACTTTCGGGTCTTATTTTTATCTCTTTTTTCTTTTTTGAGGTCTATTTTTTCCTAAGTCCTTTGATATTTCTTTTAGGACTTTTACCCTCTTTTCATCAAATATGGGAAAACAACTTGCAGAAAGTAAGGTATGTACATATTTACAAGATTATCAAAGTAAATTCACAAAATTATGAGCCCTATTATTATAGGACCCTAGCAGTGACTCCATATGAGGATGGCATTTACTGATGAAATGTCAAGAACGTTTAAGACTAGTAGCCTTTGAATTTTGACTTTGATGACCATCTATAAGTAATACTTACATTTCTACAATTATTCATACTTATGATATTTTACCTCTCAAAGCTTAGGGCCTTCTCTTCAGGCTTAAACCTTGTTTGGAAAAACATCCAATCCAATCTAATATATTTAATGTATATGTAAAATGGTCGAAAGAAAATGAAAACAAATATTTGTTATCTCGGAGAGTAGTAGTTCTTCAACATTCTGCCATTTACTAGTCCATCTAACATATTTGATTCATCCATTTCTTTCATATAGAAAGCATTGTTACCTTTGTAACCATAAATAAGATAAGGTCATTTCCATAGAAAATAAAATTTTCCATGTTTACCTTTGTCTTCTCTTCTTGAATCCCATTTTAACACTTTATCTCCAATGTAGAAATCATCTTCTTTACTCTTTTTGTCAAAAAATTATTTATCTTATCTGAGATAACTTGAGACTTAACGTAAACCTCTTTCCTTTTTTGTTTTCAATGTGAATGATTTGATTTATCCTTCTTTGAATGTCATTTGGTTCAACTTATAATTCTTGGATAATCTTCATTGCTTGGTACTCCTAAGGAAGATGGAAAAACATCATACATTCCATACTCATGTTGGCAAGGAGATGTACTAATAATTTTTTTGGTTATAAGTCTATTTCGCCCATAAGGCATTGACTAAATTCATGTTCCAAGTCTTTTTTTCTATCTTCAGTAACTTTTTTGATGATATTTTACAAGGCTCTTATTTGAAGATTCAGCTAAGTCATTACCTGTGGATAATATGCAGAATGGCCTAGGGTGATGTGATATTTATGGAAAAAGTAAATCATATTTTTAGATTTGAATGTTTTCATTTATCGATAATTATCTTTTGGGGATATCCAAATCTTGAAAGTATGTTTGCTTTTTCTAAAAGGAGATAATGACGAGTATCCGTGACTTGCCTAGAGGGCATGGCTTCAATGCACTTGGTAAAATAATCGGTGTCTATCATAATCCACTTGTTGGGCTGATTATGGGGGTGAATTTCTCAATGAAGTCAGTCCCCATTGTTGAAATGGCATTTCAATTGGAAAATGGGCTTTATGCAGGAGTTAAAATCTTTTTCTTACCCTCAAATATTTGACACTTGTGACGGAGGTCACATACCTTTTAACATCTACAAACAAAGTAGGCCAAAAACCATATCTTGAGGTTTTGTCTGCTGTAGTCTTCCAGTATAAATGTCCTCCACAATCACGCATGACATTCTTGTAATACTTTGTCAGCTCTTCTTTTACCGTAATATTTTAACAAAATCTCACTATGATCCTTCAAAAAAAGTACATTGTCTAATATACAAAATCGTACACCTTTAGCTTTAAGAATCTAGCTTTTGTTCTTGATAATCGTAGAGGAGCTTGTAAGTTTAGTAATATAAATATGATATCTGCATACCATGGTGAGTCTGAAAATGCTTCATTGATCTCTGGAGTCACCATCTCTTCTTGATCATCTACTTGGGCAATAAAATTTATGTCTAGGGCATGACAATTTGATTCAGCCATAATTTTAGCTAAACCTTGAACTTTTATCAGTCTTAGGGGTTTTATCTCGATGTCATATTCTAAAATTGTGGCAATCCACTTAAATCTTCTACCATTAGGACCATCCTGAGTTAGAATGTCTTTTACTACTATATTTGGGACATAGGCAATGATGTGAGAATAGAGAATGGGCACTCGAAATCTTTAATGGCCTTTACCAAATCTAGGCCTCGTTTCTCCATGATATTGTATTTCAAAGTAGCATCTCTAAGTGTTTTTCTAAAGAAATCTATGTGTTGTTCATAACTCGAAGTCATTTTTCTGCGCAAAATCAAGCAAAGAATGGTGTTTTTCGAAGCAATGATAAAATGATAAAATCCTTTAAAGTCGTGACTTGTAAGGATCGGGTTTTGTCAAGGCCTCGTTTGATGGATTCAATGATTGTTTGGCCTCAATATTCCATTTAAGAATGAATCTTTTTAAGCATGTTAAGCTTCTAATTTACCATTCAACTAAATTGGAAATGAATTTTTCAAAAGTTAATTTTTTCCTAGAAAATATTTCAACTCTTTTATGTTTCTCCGAGGACCGATGTTAAGAATTGGTTTAATTTTACAGATATATCTTAATTCATTCCTTAGAAATTATGTGTCCTAGTAACTTGCCTTCTTCTTATTCAATAAGGTTTTATTAGGGTTTAAAGAGATGTGAAACTTCTACATTTTATAAAGATTCCTAAGATGATCCAAGTGTTCATAATTAGTCTTAGAAAATACAAAGCAGGCCACATTTTAAGTAAATCACTAAAAAATCATGAATTTATTTTCATAGCGTTATATTGTGATATTCCTAATTAGCCTAAGCTAATAGAATATACTATTTTATTAATTTTTATTGTTGCAAGAATAAAATTGTAAAGGAGGATAAATTAAACTTCTAAAGCAACAAAATAAATCAATGCCCATGTGAACAAGCAACTGCTACCTTAGTAAAACACCCCTATGTGTGAAAGGGATTAAGTTATCTGACTAGTCAACCAGACCAAATCAACAACATTGTATAGATACATCAACTACCTGTTGAAGATCAAACAAGAAAAGTGAAGGAGGCATCCCCGAAACATCATTCCCGATCCTAGTTGGAAAGTGATCGGGGCCAAACTAGGCGGCCCACACAGTGATTTGTCGCAAAGTCTATTTTTAGACTATGTCTATTTTTAGACATATGGATCATGTTCTATAAGCCGTGGATGCTATTTTTGGATGGTTTTTTCAACTTTGGAAAAATAGATGGATTTCTCATTTTTAGACATATTGGTGGACCCATTTTTAGATTACCAATCTAAAAATAGATATGTCGAATATTATTAGCTCTTAATAATATTTGGACTCTAAACATTATCTTATTCTCTTGGAGCATCTCTCAGCTATGCACGTATGTGGCACGGAGCTGACAGAAGGAATTATGCTATCTCCTAAGGGTTATGTGGAGCTGGTTGCATGATAGCCTGGGTTTAGAACTCATGTGACAGTAGTTTGGTGGAGTGCCGATTGAGGAAGTTAATGAGTTGTGTTCGCCTAACTAATCTAAACATAGTTGAGCTATTTGTATCTAGTTTAACCGATCGATACAATTAGTGAGAGTGGTGTGAATTAATTATTAATTAATTCACTAATCATAAATCATTAATCAAAACGGCAAAAGAATACACGCTAATTTCGTTGCATGGATAGTTTCCTGGCTGGAGACCAAGACAAAGATAGGCAGTGAAAGGGCAAGTGTGACTATCGTATTGTGACTATAAGTGATGCATGGTTTGCATCCAACACTTAGTAGAGATGCCTATAAAGACTGCGGAGAAAGGATTGCAAGTAATTTCATCAAGAGGCATTCTCTCAAATTGTGGATTTTAAAAGAGAGGTGGAAGCAAAGTCCTGCAAGACTTGCATGTGTGTTTTTCAAGACCAAGCCCGATTAGTGTGTAGCAAGTGGAGATTATACTTAAGATCTTGTGAGGAGCTTTGTAGGATGATTGTTACATGATATCTATGACATATATAATATACAGACATTTGGGGGTTTTCAGCTTTAAGCTTTCCATTACATATTGTGTTCATATGTGTGATTTTTTATGGTTGTGGCCGTGTGCATGCAATTGATTTGCTTCCGCATGTAATGATCAATGGTAGAAGAGATTTTGTATTGTGCATGAAGATAAAATAGTGTGTGATCATGAGAACTGGATAAAAATCACCTTATTCAAATTTCTGGCATGGTATCTGGAAAGGACATTGATCATTGGAGCAATTACAAAGCATTGAAGTAGTTGAGTTTAGCCGTGAATTCGGGAAATTGCTAGAGTGATTTCTTGGTGTCATAGCGAGATGTCTTTCAACGGATTTGATTAGAGTATGCCCTTGAGGCAGCTCAAATTATATTTCATGGAAGGACAAGATGGAGGCAACGTCGGATGACAATGGGTTGAAGGAGTTCATAGATGCAGAATTCCAAACCTACTTCTGCTGATGCCGCCGTACTCACGCATGGAAAAAGAAGGTAGCAATGTGTCGTATGATTCTCGTTGGAAGGTGTGAAGGATAACATAGAAACCACTTTATTTTAAATCTTCTCCATTATTGATGTGGAAAGATTTGATGTATTTGTTCCAAAGCAAGAGCGACCAACAGTTGGCGCTCTAAGATAAACTCAGAAAATAAAATGGAGAAGAATGACACTATCTCCAAAGATACTTGACAAAGTTTGTCCACCGCAAAGATGAGATTAGGAGTGGTAGGATTTAGTGTGGATGAGGAAGGACAATTCAAGAAGGTTGACTTCCGAGCAAAGAATCTCTACGCATTTGAAGTAGATGGGATTTTTATTGACTTTCCTACCGTTGGGAAGTAAAGAAAGCCAAGCAATTGAAGCTGAGAAGGAGCTAGATTTGCATGTGCAATAGTGAACTCCCTTTACGGGAGAAGCCACAATATGAGGATCATGGAGTGGAAGAAACCACTCATGTAGAGAAATTTTGTATGGGTAGAGGGGAGTGCATGCATCTATACCACCAGGTGAGAGTGTGGGCGACATGCATGATTAATCCCAAGAGAGATCGTTGTATCCATTGGAGATGGTGTGGATTTCATGAATTGAACTAGGATACGAGGTGCCCATAGTGCAGTAGTAGCATGATCAAGCTGATTGATGCAAATAAAAGTGACAGTGTCTGACATCGGAGCGCGAATCGCAGCGATGCTAGGCGCAGTGCATGGGTGCAAGAGTTCACCGTCGTAGTGGTTCCCGATGACATTTGCAAATTGGGCCCAAAGAGGAATTCAAGAATTTTATGATAGATGCATCAGAATTATTTAGTTTTTGGAGCCTATTCAAGCCAGAGAGTTGCGTAGGCAGATGCATGGAGTTGTATGATGCTTATGTGAAGGTTTCTGCAGGGCGAATGCATGAAGTTGAATGTGATGCAAAGACAGCATCTTTTCTGTTGAGAGGGAGGTTGAAGATTACAACAAGAAACATTGAAGGAGGCATCCAAACATCATTCTTGATCCTAGTTGGAAAGTGATCACCTAAACTAGGTGGGGCCCACAAAGTGATTTTAGTCGCAAAGTCTATTTAGACTATGTCTATTTCTAGACATATGTCATGTTCTATAAGTTGGTGTGATGATATTTGTGGATGGTTGTAAAGTTGGAAAATATATGGATTTATATTTTTAGACATATTAAAATCTATTTTTACTGCTGCATTTAAAAATAGATATGTCGAATATTATTATCTCTTAATAAAATATTTGGACTCTAAACATTATCTTATTCTCTTCGTATAATTTTTGCTATGCACATATGTATATTGGGGAGTCATAAAAGGAATTATCGTTATTCCTTAGAGTCATGTGGAGTCATTGTATGAATACCTGCATAGAACTCATGTGACAGTAGTTTGGTGGAGTCAGATTGTGAAGTTAATGAGTTGTGTCTGTTTTCTTTAACTAATCTAAACATATTTTGAGATATTTGTATCTAGTTTAAATGATTGATACAATTAGGTGAGAGTGGTGTGTGAATTAATTATTAATTAATTCCTAATTATAAACTCATTAATCAACTAAAGAATACATCGCTTAACTTGAGTGCATGGATAGCTTGGAGACCAGTATAAAGAGGTGAAAGGGCAAGTGTGACTACTGGCCAGACTATAAGATGCATGGTTTGCATCCAACACTGGGAAGAGATGCCTATAAATACCGTGTGAGTGGGTACGGTAATTAATTCTCTTTATCAAGAGGCATTCCTTAGCAAGGATTGCACAAGAGAGGTAGGCTAGTACTGGCAAAGATCGTTGCATACGAACATCAAGCCTCGATTAGTGTGTAGCAAGTGGAGATTATATTGAGAGCTTTCAGAGAGCTGTATGATGATTGTTGGCAGGACATTTACATATAATATATAGATAGTTGAAGTTTTCAAATTTAATCTTTCCATTACATATCGTGTTCATATGTGTGATTTTTTATGGTTTTAATGTGTGCATGTAGTTGATTTTATTTCCGCATGTAATGATCAATGGTAGAAGAGATTTTGTATTGTGCATGAAGATAAAATAGTGTGTGATTCAGAGAATCTGGTGGGATAACATATTAGTTATTCAAATTTCTACATCACCTAGATGCACAATATGCTTTAGTTGGAGGCTAATCATGAATGCAACAACTGAGATGGTTTAGGTTTTCTCTGCTGTTTCCCTCATATTATTTGAGGAGGAGGACAACATGAGGTTGTTGTTGAAGATATTATTTTTGAAGAATTTGTCTTACTTAGAAATTTTCATTCTCTAGTCGTTTAGCCGAGAATATGTTGCTTTAGCACTAGGTGTTCCCGATTAGAATCCCACCTCTTCCATCTAAGAGTTCTTTGGAAGATTCTTTCATTTCTTAACCACTATGCAATGTTCCAAATTTTATGGAACATTAATTTTTGTTAAGGAGATTAACAAATGGGTAGGGACCCATTCCTGCATGATTAGAGAATAAAATCCTCTAAGTATGAAAGAGGATCATGTTGAGGCCGGATTTCACACCTCCATGTGAAAGAAGGTTTTTGCATAAAGGTTTGGCCAAGTTGACCAAGTAAAACCGTGTTTGCATGAGTTGGAAAGCACTAAGGGGACAACGTAGAGGAAGCTTCAGACGAAGGAAACCCTAATCCAAAGTAGGGCCCATGGAGGGAAGGCTCACGCAGTGCCAGTATAAGGCAGCATTGAGATTATCTTTGATCATTTTACATTTCAAGTCTTGGAGACTTGTTGTCGCCTTCATTTGCTCAAATAGAGCTGTCAAAGGTTTTCATAATTTTGAGAGTCCTGTTTAGGAATTCTCCTCTTCTGAGTAGCTCATGAAGGATTGCACTCGATTCCCTATATTCAGGCATTTGTGACATAGTTTGCATATCTACATCAAAGGTAGCTGTAGTAGATATTGTGCAATGTTGTCAAAAGGCCGGGGAGGTTTCCATACACCATCCGCAGCTAGTTTTTCAAAGGAGAGAGGTTCCATCCATCGGGAGATTAGAAAAAGTGGTTCTTGAGCATATCCCACCATCTTTGCATCGTGCCAACCACATTCCATCACCTGGCAAAGCAAGGGGCCCCTCTCTAGGATGTGCTGTTCTTCTTGGTAAATATTTGTTGTGAGGGATTAGCAGATTTTGGAGGGGAAGTCTTGGGTGAAAGGATCAACCTTTTCACTTCAGATTTTCATCGAGGATGATTCATCATCTGTAGTAGCTATCGTCCTTTCTCCATGTATTTATAGTTTTGGAGTTGCTGTGTGCCAGCCATCGCAACTCCGACATTTCCTAGAGCTACATCATTTTTGCATAGATTTCCAGCCAATCCTCTAAAGGATTGATGTTATGTATTTTCAAGGGTTGAGACTTTTCCTCCTTTCTTATTTGAGCCCATATTGTCATATCTTTGCATATTCATTATTTATGCAGTAGTTCCTCTCTATAACTACCTGCCATGGCCTAGGCTTGCTTATGCAAAGAAGCAGTATTTCACATTTTCATATGTAGCTGTGTTTCTTGAGGTTTCTGCTTTTGCTTGAGTGATCATTTCCTCAAGGATTTGTATTCTTATTTGTCGTTACACTAATATTATGGCCAGTGGATTCTTTGCATTTCTCCATGTGTCACTTATATTTCCATTTGATGTATTTGTTATTGTTGTAGTTGCCAATGCTGGGGTTATCCTAAGAGATTCCCAATCTTTGTATTTTCTTGGGGGATATTGTCCCCTTGACAACACTTCTAGACATAGTCTGCTAGAGGGCCTAAGAAGCCTTCCGAGCTCATCCTTTGTTCAAAGGTGAAAATCCTAGTAAATTCCCCCCTCAGCTTCATCTCCAATAGATTTTCTTGTCGATTGACAATGTTTCCGAAAAAGGAACATTACGTTGTTATCAAAGCATTCCTCTCCGGGCTAATGGTAACATTTCATTTAATTTCGCCTTGCTTTATTCACAGAATTAAAAGTATGTGAAGGAGGTTTATTAAACTCCTGCTAAGAATAAATACATGCCCCATGTGAAAGGGGATAAATCTGCGTTTATTATATTAAACACCCCTAAGTGTGAAAAGGGGAAATCCATTTGGATGGGTCAATCTTGGCCCCACCTACGTCACAGATTGAGGAAAGCTTATCCATCAAGTACAACGTACTTCTAGAAGAGGATCTCTTGTGTCAAAGAGGATAAGTTGAAGAAGGTGGTTTAGGGTTTGGCAAGCCCTCATGTTATAAAAATAAGGAGATAGTAGAAAGCAAAGGTTGTTGATGAATTTTAGAGAAGGTCAGAAAGGGGGACTCTTAGTCTCTTGGTTGTTTAGCCTAAGGGAAGAGGGTTTCCTGTTTATGAATCCTCTCTCCTTCCATGGAGTAGCTCTGGAGGAGATTGTGAGTGCATATCTCCACTATTCAACATTATGGCCAAGTCATATCTATAGTAGCGCTGGTCCTATTGGAGGGTCGGTAGGCCGCCGTGAGTCGTAGCAGTGGGTGAACTAGATCTCTGCAAAGATCTAGTTGTTTAGAGTGGAGATTTCTCTCGTGAGGGTGTCCTCAGACCACTCGGAAGAGGATCTCACTTCATTTTACTTTCAGATCCGTAATTTTTATCTAGTGTATCATTTCATTTGGCCACCGTTGTACCTTCCATGAACTCATATGATTTTCATGTACATGTTTTAACGATGTTGTTCAGATTTCTCATCAGCATTTCGTTTTCCGGGGTGATTGGAGGCTTGCCTCTTCAAGATTTGTAAAGTAGCTTGCTGATCTATTCATGTTCAGATCTAATATTTAATGTAATGAAATCCATCTTCATAAATCTCTGAATTTTTCTTACAACAATGTTTTAAAAGCTAGATCTACACTTTCATTTATGCAATATTTTGATAAACCTCAAGGGGATGTTGTTAAGAAGGTTGAGTAGTTTCTAGATCCTGCATGGTCTTCGATGTTTCAGTCATATATCAGTTGGTAGATTTGAGTCTTAACCTACAGCAGCCAAAGCCCTACAGAATTCCCCATCAAGTCTCTTTCCTCACAAAATTTCCTTTTCCAAGGATACTGCTACTATACTCTCTCAAGGATTCTTTCTCTTGCTTCATGTAAATTCAATTTATTTCTACAAAGGAACTCATGGAAATACTAAGAGGGGGGGTGAATAAATATTCCTTTTCAATTAGAGCATTAGTTAATCTTCAATTATTATTAGTGTTTGTACAATAAAGAGAAACACAAATGCACAAACTTTGAAGGTGGAAACTCTCATCGAGAGAGAGTTATGATGAATTTAATGGTCACTTTTTTGAGATGGTGGTAGCCCAGAACTCCGCAAAACCCCGACTCATGCCGCATCATACTCCAAAACTGTTGCGCACCATACCCAGTACTGAAGTCAGATTTTGACTTGCCTCATAAAAAATTTCAGCTTTTGAACCTTCAGAAAACTTTAGAGAGAAAACGTATTGATGACCTCGTTTCGATGGCCAAATCCTCGCTTAAGGAGAAAATGAAGATCACAATTTATATAAATGCTTGTTGAGAGGGGCTTCAACAAGTGAACGTGGGAGGGATTTTAGGAGCTTAAAAATATTAATTATGATTCTTCGACGACCCATTCCCCAACCCCATGGGGTTTTAGCTCACTAACCGGGGGTACAAATCCCAAACATGAATATCTCTCAAACTTCGTGAAGAATTACATGGTGTGCCATATATCAACGGAAACATCTCGACAAGCAGAAACCATAAAAATCATTATTGAACCAAAAATATATTAATTTTGTAGGTCAAAATTCTAAGTGTAACATTTGGTTGGGGCCCCTGAAAATGTCACACATCACGACAACCGCTAATCAACAATCTCCCCTTTGGCATTGATGGCAAATACGTACTCCCCCCGCGATCATGACACCCCTACTACAACATTCTCTCCCCTTTGAGACTAATGGAAAAGGGTAACTCCCCCCGAAACAATAACCATCCCGTGTATTCCAGCAAGCACACTTCCACTACCCTTTATTCTCAAAAGGAAAATCTAATGAGAACTTGGCAATCCTAAGCTTCCGGCGAAGATATCTGCCGGCGAACATTGCATTATGTGATTCTTTTAAGTGCCACTCAACCTTGCTACTGGACCCAGCTGTGATACAACATCCGGTCGTGAGGTTGTTACATATAGCACTAATAATCATAGATCTGTACAACCTTTATCCACATCCAGATGAGTCAGTTATGCTCAATTTGCAACTTGTTACAATTCTTAGTAAGGATAATTTGAAATCTCTTATTTTAAATTTTTGAGAATTTCCTTGATGTAATTAATATTGACATATAAATATTCCTTTCTCTTGCCGAGATATTTGCCTCAAGAACTATGTCACTCACCAAGTAAAGACATCCTCAAATCTACTTTTAGACTTTGTAGCAAACTTACTTATTCGAATACACAAGGCAACTTCAATTATTGTATCATCCTCTTTAGCTATTAGACATGCTTCTTTAGTTGCTTCTAACCGTAACATATATGTCATTTGGATATTGACTCGTTGTGTCAGAATTTCACCATACACGCTTTCCGATTTCACATTGTGGAGTTGAATATTATTGTGTGTCCTCGATCACACATTTGTCCAACACCGAGAAGATTGTGATTCATGTTTTCGAACCAATAGAACATTCTTGGTTAGAGCATCTTTGCTTTCTAGAGTTGACAGCATTCGATCCTATAACATTTGCGCATCCATCATTTCCGTGCTGACATGGTTCCATCCTTTTTCTCTCGCAGATACAAATGTATTTCTATTCCAGCCAGTATGTGTTGAGAAATCACTATCAACATACCACACATCTTTGTTCTTTTGAGCCTTGAAAGCTGCAGTAGAGCAATTATCATTCTTCTTCTTCCATGTCTTCGTTCGTCTGTGGCTTCAAAGATTCTCTCCGGAGGATTTTCAAGTCCTGCCTTTGGCTATGTGTCCAAAGTTTTGACATTTGTAACATTCAATATTATTTCTTAAATGTTCACCATTGATGTTTCACGTAGCCATGGGAGATTCATATTTGACAAACATCTCCCTGAATTTTATTCGTTCCAAGGGTACATGGGACATTCTATAGCTTTATGACTAAATTTTCCACAGAATAACGTAGCCATAAAAAATATGTCTGTGACTGGATGGAAATTTTCATTTACTCTAATTGTCTTCCAAGGTTGTTCTTTTGCGAATTGTCCAATGAAGTCTACATGCATGTCGTATACTATAGGTTCATTGTATTTTTTTGTAGAAGGTCCTCGCCATTCTTCTTCGTAACCGATGTCAGCTTTTTCCATTGGTAAGATTGTTGATTTTTGATGAGTCTTCCAATGCCCTTGAGTTGTTGGCATATTTTGATAGTTTTTCCTTTCACTTTCACGCAATGTAGACTACTTTGGCTTCTAATTTTCCTCTTCTTGGTTGCGTTCTTCCAACTTCTTTTGAAGTGACTTTCACCGCATTTGTGTTTCAACTTCAATTTTGAGGACTTGAACTTGTTCTCTTCAAGAGTTTTGGAAATGGATCTTCCACTTTGAGATCATTTATGCGTTTGATTGCTCTCTCATAAAATTCTTCTATTGTCCATCCTTCTTCTTCGTTTGGATACCCCTTGTTTATTGTGCTTGGTTTACTTTGCCAGCCATAAATAATACTTTCCTACTGGGTTTTCTTCATCACACGTTTCATCTATGATGAGCTATCTTCTTTAGAGAGAAAGTTCCTTCGATCCTTGTTGCCTGCTGAATTTCTTAAAGCCTTTATTTCCTTTTGAGTTATTATTATTTCCCCGCTTTGAAATTTTGCCGCAAATTCTAACCTCATTACACCAAACATATCAATGGAATTTAATTTTGAATTTTTCCTTACTAATTTTTGGGCTTTTCTGATGAAGTAAGCATACTTTTCATCCGAAAAGACCTTCTTCATCATCTCCATTTTCTTCACACTTGTAGGTGCATGTCTTTTTCAATTGAAGGTTTTTTATCCTTATTGGTTTTCTTAGATGCAACGAACGTGTTTCTAGATGCAAAGTACCCTCTTCTTCATCAAGTCTCATTTCATATGTCATGAGAACTCCATGTAATTCCTCTTTGCTAAGTTTTTCTAGATTTTCATTGTATTCTAAGACCGATACCTTTGGGTTGAATCTCCCTGCAATGTTCTAAGAATCTTCCCATAATAGTCTTCTCTTCAATCGGTTTCCCAATCCTTCTAGAGTATTGCTATTTATCAACGTATTGAAGTATGCGGTGCTGAATGTTGCATTCTCTTCATTCCTTCGAGTTGCTCAAATTTTTCTCTATAGATTTGAAGCTTCGTTTCTTGATATTTGAGTCACCTCGCATATATATTCTCAAGCTTGTCCTATATATTTTTGGCAGTTTTACAACCCAACACCTTATGATAAGTAGATTCAATAAGTCCACCGATAATAATATTCTTTTCTTTGCATCATTTACGAAATTATTCTTACCTTTTGTTCATCCGTAGCTGATGTAACCATTTCGACTCACAATCCTATACTATAATCCCTATGTGCCAAGAGATATACCTCCATTCTTCCTTTTCCAAAGTGCATAATTATTTTCATTGAATAGAGGTACACCATTCTTGGTATGCTCCATGACTATTCCACTGCTCAACTCATGCACATGAACCAAGCTCTACTACCAATTACAGCATCGAGAGGGGGTGAATCAATATTCCTTTGAATTAGAGAATTAATTAATCTTCGGCTATTATCATGGTTTCAAAATAATAAAGAGGAACACAAAATGCACAGTGTTTTAAGGTGGAAACTCCAATTTCGGGACAAAACCACCTAATGCTTTTCTAATAATTATTTAATATTCAACTCCAATTGAAAATAAAGCTCCAACTTCCTAGAATCTAGAAAATCACTTTTCTCCAGTCCACTCGGATGGACACCAATTCCCCAAGATTTCAAGAGGCCAATCCAATGGGATGCCCCAACACCAATGAGCTACAACTCAATCTTCTAGCACCAATTCCCAACAATTCAATATGTACATCAAATAAGAATGGACTCTCGCATTTGGTGGAAAATGGTCCACTCTTACAATGATATAGAATGATGTAGAAGGGAGAATATATACTAGACTCATAACCCCAACTTTCACACAACCACCTAATGAGATCCTAGGACTCTAAAATCGCCTCTTCAACCCTAAGGGATAGACACTAGTGTCACTTTACAATAATGTATTTACAATGACTTACTACAATGATACCTTTACAATGATTGTATGGTGTCACCCATCAAGACTTACATGATGAACTTCTGCTGTTTTTATGCACCTTTGGTTGCTGCTCTTGTCATGCTACCTCTGCTGCACCTTGCTTTGCTTTGTTTCCATAGATTTTCTAGTCCTTGCAACCCTTGACAACACATGATCTAGCTTTTTCTTTGCTCCCTTTCTAGGACCTCGCGATATTGAATCTGGTGTATCTCTCCATTTCAGATCCTCAATATCTGATTTTTAAGTTCAGTAGTATTCCTCTAATTTTTCTTTCCAATTCCACAAAGTCTAAACCAATTTGGATTCTTCAAGAGACAAGCCTATACTCCACCTCTCACAATTCCTTAATTAAGGATCGTTTCCGCCAAGCGCATTTGTACGGCGTTCCACGTGTCATCGTTTTCTTCAATTGTCTCTGAAATTGATAGAGAGAAAATGAACACTATTCACTATCCTCCAATTTTCATTAAATTTCCAATCCGATACCGTAGAGAGTTATGAATAATTTACCAAGGTCACTTTAAGATGAATTTCGTGATCCCGAAAACCCCTCACTTCCACAGATCATATCTCAACAAAAATTATGTAATCTTTATCTAAAATTTTTACCAGCCTCGGATTTAATATTTGCCTCATAAAAATTTCAGCTTTTGAACCTCTCGAGAAAAATTTAGAGCGAAATTCCACGATGACTTGTTTTCCGATGGCCGAATCCCTTCGCCTAAGGAGGAAATGAAGATCACAATTTATATAAATGCTTAATTTGAGGGCTTCAAAAAATGAATGTGGGAGGGATTTTAGAGCTTAAAAAATATTAATTATGACTTTTCACGAGACTCCATGCCCCAACCCCATGGGGTTTTAGCCTACTAACCTAAAAACTTCAAAAACATAAATATCTCTCAAACCGTGAAGAATTCCATGGCTTGCTACATATCAACGGAAAACATCTCGACAAGTAGAAACAATCAAAAAGGTACACACCCAGAATATATTAATTTCATAGGTCAAAATTCCCATGCAATATTAGGTTAGCCCCCTCGGTGCCGCTTGGGTCGACATCAATGACAACCGTCGATCAACAAGAAATTATGGATTCATCTATTTCCACCATAATTTAATATGAGCTTAATGGCTGATTTCCGTTGACTCCCAAAAGAGGAACCGCGCAATTACAGAAGGAGGTTTTCTCTATTAACTCAACCTCTCATTTAGATTGGTTTCACTAGTGTTGATTGTGGATATCTTTTAAGTTCATCTAAACTCCATTTTTTTTTTGCTAAAAATCTTGCATGGAGGTCCCACAAGGCATAAAATAAGGGAACCCAACCTTTTTTTTGTGTTATTTTATTAATCGGCTTTCTTATACAAAGGTTCCCTTGAGCATATGCATTTTTCCCGAGAGTGGAATTTCCGCTTCTTACTTGTTTGGTTTTTGCTTTCTTTGGGACCCTTTTCTTTAGATATGTAGATATAAGGTTCTGCGTTAAAAATCCAAGAGGAGGTGGCCATTCCCACACTTGTTGTGTTTCATCGCTCTCTGCTGCATGTAGTCTGAACTGCCAAGAAGCTTCAAGGTTTTCACCTCTCTTTAGAGGTGATATAACCAAGAATTCCCTACCGCCTATCTTCGGTTTAGAATTGGTTGTGTGTTTCCATACGTTTGTGAATCCATAGTGGAATATCCTAATATATTCCCTTGAGCTTATCTTTCCCCATTTGGAACATTATGTTGGTATCAAAGCATGATCTTCAAGGGCTGTACTGTGAGATTGCTACCGCTGAATTAAAGAGTAGAAGCAGAGATCAACTTGATGGAGTAGATGAGATTATCTCATCATTTTTCATATCTAAGAAGGGCCTCTTCCAAGATGTAACTGAAGAGAAATAAGAAGCATCGAGACCTCAGAGGGTTTTGAGAAGAAGCAAGTTGCAATAAGAGCCTTCAAGAGATTTCAAGAAGAAAAAGGAAGCCCTAGCACTTCCTATCGGAAGAAAGCGCAGGATCGGAGAATCCTAGATACTCTCAGATCCATCTATGCCCACTTTGAAGAAGGTGAGAGGTATAGCAATGAAGAAAAGAGATGCAAAGAAACTCCTAAAGGGTTCAAGATGAAGAGGAAGAATTATGCACTTCCTATCATCACAAGGTAGGGAGAATGACTCAAGAAGAGATATCATTACTTTTTAAAACATTGAAGTTGTTATCAAGAAAATCTCAAGGAGTTTGAGGAGGAGAGGAAAAATATGAGCTACAAAGAGACATCTCCCAAAGAAACAAAGGAGAATGTCAATCTTGTCACTTTGGGCAAGAGATTCCATTTTCACCAATTGGCCGTTAAGGAGCTTGCATCTAGAGAAGAGACACTTGCATCTTTGCAAGATATTCTTTGTGCTTCTAACATATGGGGTCCCATGCATGAATCATGAGATGTATGAGGAGGAGTAATAGGGCATACTGTGTTGGCATGTTTGAAGAAAGGAGCTATTATTCTTACCAAAGTTACTGGAGAGGCATCATTGATCCTATGAGGAACTTTGTATTATGTCAAGAGGTTCCTACATATTAGTTTATCCAAAACATAAGATTTCTGTGCACATATTATTTCAAGATTCATGCATAGCAAAGGGTTAGATCAAAGTGTTGATTTTAAGCAAAGAGACACAAATAAGCAGTCACATAGTGGCTGTGACAAAGACGTCAACACGTACTGAGCATGTTGGAGGTATTGCTGTTGTGATTCAAAGCTTCATCGGTTTTGGAAGACCATACATGAGAAGAAGGTCTCACTAAGAGATCACAAACAATATGCATTTCTCATTATTCCATGAGATGCAAGGTTCTTCGTGGGTTAAAGGAGATGGTATTCTCGCAAATGGAGAATGCCACGATTATAAAAGACATCACTCAACTTCCTATATTTGAGTGAGTGATGAGGATGGTGGAAAGGGTCACATGATCACTTGCGTGCATATATGCACTGCAGTTTGCTACACTGCTTTCCTTGAAGATGTCTAAGAATATCACTCTCCAAAGGCACTACTTTTCTGACTTGCTCAGAAGAGCAAAGCAGGAAATGTATATATATGAAAGATCAAGGCTCTTGGGGTAAGCATGGATTCTACCTAAATATTCTCATTATCTTATTCATGCCACATCATTAGTATATTATATGAAGAGGAAGCATGATGATGTGGTTATTAGGAGAGTCAGACATCATGTTAAATCTTATGTCCATGTATTCACCATGCTTGAATTATGTCTCATATGTCCACATGCATTTTCGTTGGAGATATATTTCATGCATGAACCTTGGCTTGGGAGGGGGAATGACTCTACACGATGTGGTATGAGTGGGGATTTCTTGTACTACATGTTGCCGAGAGATTTTTCATGTTCATCATTGTGTTGTTGCTCCAAGATCCACATGTTGATGAGGCAAGAAGGTCATGAAAGTCCTTGTTGTTATGGCTGCTTTTGGGGTATGGTTGCCACCAATAGTTTTATTGCTTGAATTGCGTTCTGATTTCAATGTTATGTTGCAGAAAGATGAAGGCATGTACAATTTTGTTTCTACTCTCTTGGAGAAGGTATGGCCACCACATGACATCTCCTATGTCTATGTGTTTTGCATGGTGAAAGATTTGGCATGATTATCTAAAGATGTGCATTGATGATGGTACTTTGTATCGGGGTCAGGTGTGATATATTATACGTCCACTAGCATGGCTTCTGCTCACGATGCACATGAGGAGGAAAGAAAGCAAGATCACTTGTTGCTTTGGTGCTTTGAATGAGTATGGTGACCACAACGTGCCTATAATTTTTCGAATCATGCTTCCTTTATGTATCAAAGATAAATGCAGCAAAGAAAGGCATGTACATAATATTTTGGGAATCATGGTTTGCTCCATCTTACATGGAGGAGATAGATGATGGCAAAGCAAAGGGCCTTGCTCCGTGTTGATTTTGGGAGAATATGGTTTGACATCTTTTTGTTTACCCATATTACTTCCTTTCCTTCTTCTTTGCATAACGCCGAAATGGATGGAGTTTGGATCCAACAAGTTGCCATTGTGGCTAAGAATGGAGGCATATAACAAGTTTACTAAGTTCACAAACATGGGATGGAGGAATGTTTTGCATGATGAAGTTGTTCTCATGGGAAGAACTACCTTAATTTATGTCTCACATGTGTTTGTGATGATGTTGGACATCATATATTTGTCATCTTGTACTATGGTAAGAAGAGGGACATCTAACCTTACAAACAAAGTCATCTCATGCATTTGTGGAAGAAAACTTTGGAACCAAACATACATAACATATTGCAAAAATGGAGGGAGCCTTCCTCTTATGTGGATGTCATTTGGAGGGGAGTAGATGATTTACATCTACAATAAGAGTTTCTTGAGGAAAAGAAACATTTTGCTTCTGGAGACTCTAATGTTCTAATCTTTTGTGGGCCCAGCGGGGAACATTGCATTTCTTAATTTCAGTTTGCTTTATTCATGAATAAAATTATGAAGGAGGCTTATCAAACTCCTAAGCTTTTGAGAATAAATACATGCCCCGTGTGAAAGGGGATAAATCATTATTATATTAAACACCCCTAAGTGTGAAAAGGGGAAATTCATTTGAATGGGTCAATATTGCCCAATTTTACAACGTATATTGGAGGGAAGTTTATCCATCAAGCACAACGTACTTAAGAGGATATCTTGTGTGAAAGAGGATAAGCGAAGAAGGTGGTTTAGGTTTTTGCAAGCCCTCATGTTATAAAAAGGAAGGAGAGGTAGCAAGCAAAGGTTGTTGATGAATTTTAGAGGTTACCGCAACAACTCTAGTCTCTTGGTTGTTTAGTTTCCAAGGGAAGAGGATTTCCTATTTAGGAATCCTCTCTCCTTCCATGCAGGCTCTTTGGAGGAACAGACATGCACTTCACTATCCAAAGACAAGGGCCAAGCTTCATCTCTATAGCGGCGCCGGTCCTATTGGAGGGTTTTGGCATCAGAGTTGGCAAAGAAGTGGGTGAACTAGGTCTCCAAAGATCTAGTTTTAGAGGAGATTTTCTCGAGGGTGTCTGTGACCATCAAAGAGGATCTTAACTTTACTTTACTTTCAGATCTATAATTTTTATCTGCTTATATCATTTGATTCAAGCTACCGTGTAGTCCCTTCCATGAACTATGTTATTTTCATGTACATGTTTCACTATTGTCTAGATTTATCATTGTACTTGCTTTTTGGTGATTGAGTGTTTTCTCTCTTCTCTTTAAATATTTGTAAATTAGCTTCCTGATCTATTCATGTTTATCTATTATGTAACATAATGGTTACTCCTTTAGAAATCTTTTAATTTTTCTGCATTTCAAAGGGTATTAAAAGCTAGATCTACACTTATTATGGAATATTTGATAAAACCCCAAGGGATCTTGTTAAGAAGGCTGAGTAGTTTCCCCCAGATATGGTGGTTTTTATGTTTCAGCCATATCAGTTGTATATCTGAGTCTTAACCTACAGCCAGCTCTCATATAGAACGCCTCACAAGTATTTTCTACAAACTTTTCCATGTGATACCGCGTTTATAATTTCTAAAGGATCTTTGCTCTTGCTTCATGTAAATTCAATGCTTCTACAAAGGAAATTTATTATGGATCTGATTTTGCTGCCATACTATAATATTAGTTTAATTTCTGATTTCCAATGACTCCCAAAGAGAATCGCGCAATTCCCCGAAGGAGGGTTTCTTTATTAACTCAAATTTCCTTAGCTGATTTTTCAACTAGTGTTGATTAGAGATATGTTTAAGCTCTCAAACCCATTTGTTTTTTCTGAAAATCTGCATAGATATCCCAAACAGCTCAAAATAATGGAACCCAACCCTTTTCTATGTTATTTTTCCAATCGGATTTCTTATACAACAGTTTACCTTGAGCCTATTGCAGATTTCTTCCCAAGAGTGAAATTTCCCGCTTCATACTTGTTTGTTTTTTTCTTCTCTTTTTGGATCCATTCTTAGGATATGTAGATCTAAGGTTACCAAGGGCAGAAAATCCAATAGGAGTGTGTCATTCTACATTTTCTGTGTTTCATCAGTCTTCTATAGACGTGAGTCCTGAACGGCTGTGAAGCTCGGTTTTCACCTCTTTAGAGTGTGATATAACCACAAATGCCCTACCAATGTATCTCTAGTTTAGAATTGCTGTTGTGTTTCCACATACTACCGTGAATCCATAGTGTAATATCTTAAGATATTTCATATTAAGCTTATGTTTCATTCGAGATTATACATCGAGCATGATCTCTCGGCACAACCCGGGTGAGATCGTTTCCGAAAGGGAATTAAAAGAGTGTACAGAGATCAGCTTGATGGATTAGATGACATTATTCTCATCACTTTTAGATCTAATAAGGGCCTCTTCCAAGAGGTAAATCAGAAGAGAGAAAGAAGCATCGAGACTCCTGGGGTTTCGAGAAGAAGCAAGTTGCAATAAGAGTTGCATGAGATTTCAAGAAGAAGGAAGCCCTAGCACTTCCTAATGCCAGTGCGAAGACCGTAGAATCCTAGATATCCTCAAGGAAGGAGAGGGTTTGAGCTTCATTTTTTCATTCCGCATTTGGCCAAGCTTCTCTCCTCGCAGCTACAAGTATATTTCGCAAATGACATTGCCAGTTGGCCGGGTGCAAGAACAGAGGAACTTATAGAGCCATCCTTTGGCTTATTATTCGTGAGAACTTGCATATTCTTTGGAGGAGTAGATGAGGTGGACTTCCTAGGTACTTCTCAGATCTTTGGCATCAAGCCAATCACTCATCATTGCTCACAAGCAGGCTTCATGACATCGTATTATTTTCGCAGATAGCCGGGGAGGGTCCATTTGAGTTCATAAGGGAGGATTGTTCTTGAGTAGAGGGATCAAAATTCTAATGAAGAGAACACGAGGATGGCATCACTATTTCAGATCTGCCTATAGCCTCATTGTATATTTTGATTCAACATAGCGATGTCGCATTGTCACATTGTACATTTTCCTGGCATTTCTGCCAATTCCTCCTAGATTGGCTAGAAATCTTGTATTGGAGCCCATTCTTCTATTTTGGGAATTTCTTTGTATATTTCAGTCATATTTCATGTAATCACATCTATAGCAGCAACTCATACTCCTAGAGACAAGAGATCACACGTCCGGAATTTTATATAGCTTGTCAGATATCTTGTATTTCATTGTTTATTCATTGGAGGTGGATTCTATGGCATGAGGGGTTTATTCCTCATGATATTTTAGTGTATATTTTTGCTGATAAATTAATGTACATGATGGATGTACGATATTCCATCTTATTTTGTATTCATATTTTTAGAGTTTCATGATCATGTCTATGTATTGTTGTAAGTCAGTTCTGGCTGAGCATTTTCTCAGAGATGTATTTTTTGGGAAGATCTATATTGGGCCCTCTAGGATTATTTATTTAAGCTAATATTATGTGGTATTCATGGCTAAAGAATAAAAATGGGATCCAAGTGATTTGCCTGGGCCTTATTTTTGCATTGGTTTCTTGAGACAAGATCCTTGAGGACCACATTTCGGAAATTCCCTCAAAAAGGAATATTATGGATTGGGCCTCTATCCTCCAAATACATAAAGGTGAATGAGCCTGGTATATGTGTTCCTTTTTTTCAGAATATCAGCAATCAGAAATCTATTCCAAAGATTGACTGAAGTGAATTTACTCTGATGTGTCACCTTCTCAAGGAAGTGTGAGATCCTAGAGGCTATCCCCTGGCCCTTCGACTCTATCTATAGAGCTTCGAAGAATCCCACTAAAAAATGAGCTACAGCAATATGAAAACACATACATGAGCATACCATGAAGAGACAATGTTATTTTATGAGTCAGAGACAAGAATATATGTATAGCCAATGAATAATGTTATAGCATCAAAAGGAGTACAAGTTCTTGAGGAAACATCAACTCAAGAAAGGAATGTAAGCCTCAAAATACATGTACATGGAAATGAAGAAATACAACAAAATATGAAACCCTTGGCTATGAGGATGCATTTTATAAGAGGTACTACTCCATATCACATAATAATTTAAATATATGACAATATATGAATTAAATACACTAGGGAGCAAAGCTCTAACCCTTAGAAGCAAAAGCACATCAATCCTCCAAGGGATTGGCTGAAATATGCAAGGCAAATGAAAAAAATGCCTGGAAGTTGTTGGGAAGTCATCGTAACTCAACTGAACTCAATAGAGAAGGTCAAGATTATGAAAACAGAAGTAAACCCTCCTCCAATGGATTTCCAAAGTGCATATTGATCCTTACACTTGAGATCTCACCCTCCAATCAACTCAAAAACCCCACAGAAATGCACTCAGAAAATAATGCAGCTTACTAGAGAAAACTCAGGCAGTAAGCATATGAGTTGGCTCCGATGCCAAGATTTTCAAATAAGCTCTAAGGCTTCCAAACTAATCCTCCAAAGGCAAGAAATTCTCTCCTCTCGAAAAACAAGCAATGGAAGAGGCATTGTGGAGTCTCCACTGCAAGTTATGGATTGGGCCAACTGATCATAACGTCGGGAGAGAGACCTTTGGAGGTCTAACTTCCTTCTTGGCATTGAAGGGCACTCATGTTACAACCCAAGATCAATATATCTCCTCAATACTTTTTCTTGAGTGGGGAGGGGGATAACGTGGGATAGGCCTTCTGCCTACCTGCAACACAAAACTCCTGATGGAGAAAAAAACAAAGGACAATAAGCTCACACCACCATGGGAGGAGGATTGCATCAATGCCGCTATTGGGGCCTCTTGCTGAGTAGCCTTCAACATCTATGGATGAAGAAGCCACTAGAGGAAAAGCCATTGCAGCCGCACAAGAAGGTCCCAAGATCCACTACAGAAGGAGCAAAGTTCCACATTTTACTTCAGCAATTAATCTTAAGGATGGTGGAATTTCATATGAAGAGGTCCAAGGATCAAATCCCATGCACACTTTAGGCCTCATGATTTAATCGTGTCATGCAAAGGGTTCAAGGAGGAGAAGAACCTCATCCTCATACATCTTTGATGAGATTTTCATTGAGCCTCTGGTGCGGGAGGTGTGAAATCACAGAGGATGGTAAAGGCAAACCAAGTTATACCTCCATGGAGAATCATGAATAAAATTGTAAACCAGAGGAAGAGACAACTGCTACATCATTGGAGGAATTCAAAGAAGGTCATGGAACATGGGTGAGTGAGACATCACATCCATAAAATTTGAATCTTCATAGGTCCAACATATTCATGGGAGAGAGTCCTTTCTTAAGGGGTTCTCCAAGGAGCTACATTTCAAAACTCGCATGAAATGAAAAAAAAAAATCAAGAATTGGTTTGGGAGAATGGCAGTTCCCCAAGTGAGGAGTACCAAAGAAGAGGATAAGTGGCAGTGGTTTTTACATAATTGGGAAACAAGGATATGGATATATTTCTGATATTACATATATATCAGTCATGAAACCTTCATCACATGAGTCATATTATGTGAGCATGAGGAGGCATCAAGCACTTGGAGTTACTGGAAGTGACAAAAAGAGAGCACAAGCAGATTTTCTCTCATGATTGATGGTTATGTGAACAGAGTGAGGGAACTTACAGGTGCAAGGATCACTCCTTAGCTGGGATTTATTGGGAGGAATTTCCTCTTTGGGAGAAGCCTTGTATATTTTATGTGCCAAGATCACCACAGAGTTGTTCTTGAAAAGGAGCATGTCAAGGAACAAAGATTGGCATGGCAGAAGCCTTTTTGCATGAGCTCACATCACCGTCATTTTTGTTATGATCACATGCATAGATCCATCTATCATCTCGGGCCCATATTACATATAATATTATTGTGTGTACCTTTTCTGGATTTACACACTCTTATCATTATGATGCAAAGGCAGTATTTCTCAAAAGGGCAGAGTTTTCTCATGTTGCTCCATGAGAAAAATTGGGCCAAACCATGTGATGGAGACAACCATATTTACATGGCCTAGGGAAAGCACTTCCATGTATGTTCAGCATTTATGTTCGTCCACTTACCATGTAATACTGTGATGTAAGAACATACATTTTTATTCATGAGATAAAAAAACAATTTGCCATATCATTTCAAAGCAAATAGCTTGGGGAATTGTGCCGTGACTACTTGGGAGACCTGGCACATATTTCGCACAACATGAAACCTTCAGTACTTGCCTTCATTTTATTGCTGAGTATGGTTCCTTTGGTTGATATTGTTGTTATATTGGGTGGAGGAAATGATCGTGAGGATAGATGCATGGGATGAATGTGTCATTGATGAGGAAGAACTCCCATATTTTTTTCTACAAAGACATGTTCCCATGGGAACATGAGAGAAGGCATGTATACAGCTACATATTTGCTTACTTGTGGGGTGTGAGCCATGGGTTTGGTAATTTTATCCATCCATTGTATGTATGGGCAGGTATTTGACCTTATGTTGCTGATTCACTCATCTATTTACTATTTAGCAGTAGATGGTGGAAGTTGCTGTACAATACTTGCCATGTTATTTTCTGGTAGCTGCAAAGGATGAGATTGCATTGCATTCCCATGAGGCATTGTTTTCATATTGCTGCACATGGTATAAAATACGTAAAAACTTCATGTAAATTCTATACATATTTTCCTATTCATCATATTTACATGTCTTGGGCCTAGCCTGATTATCATTGATGGAGGGGAGATTCTCTGGGATTACTCTTCATTTTTCCATTTGAGGGCAAAACATTTGGTAGCCCAGGATCATCATACACTCCAAACTTGTCATAAGTGGGGGAGAAAGATAGCATGGGCAAGTTATAGTGCTTGCCATGATTAGATTTTCAGCCCACCTTCATTTCTAGAGCTCAAGGTGGGAGGGGGAGATTTTCCATGAGTTGCCTTGCTGGGAGGCGCTTTATTTTTCATGATTGGTGGCTTCGAGATGGAGATTCATGGGGATGATAAATCCCATTATATATCAGAGCTCATGCCTCAAGGAAGCCCTTGGCCAGGCTTCCCTTTTTTATCTTTCATGATATTTCTTTCTACATAATAGATATTTGGCAATGTTCACCCCAACGCAGATTGCATTTGTTGAGGATGCTTTGGAGACTTGATTGCTGATATGGCATCCTTTTCCTCAAGAGATCATCAAATAAGGATACATGAGGAAGGGCAGAAATAAACTCGGGCTCATCCTTGTAATTTCTTTGAGGGCAAGCAATATTTTGAGAGGGGAGGACTGAATGTTCCTAATTTTATGAACATTTTTATTTTCATTAAGGAGATGAATAAAATGGGTAGGGGGATCCACTCGCATGATTAGAGAATAAAAATCCTCTAAGTATGAAATATGATCATGTTGAGTTGGATTTCACACCTCCATGTGTGAAAGGAGGTTTTTGCATAAAAGGTTGCCAAGGTTGACTAAGTCAAATTGCATCGGCATGAGTTGGAAAGCACTAAGTGGGACAACGTAGGAGGGAAGCTTCTAGGAGGAAGGAAACCCTAATTAGAAGTAGGGCCCATGGAGGGAAGGCTCACTTGTTAAAAAAAGAGGAGCAAGGCAGTCATTGAGATTATCTTTGATCATTTTACATTTCAAGTCTGGAGACTTATTGTCAGCCTTTGTTGGTTCAACATAGGTACAATGCTCTCTGGCAAGAGGGAGTCTTGTTTAGGAATTCCTCTCATTTTGGAAAGTAGTTTATGAAGGATTGCACTTGATTCCCCATATATTTAGGCATTCAGCCATAGCTTCAAATATCTACACGTCATAGCCTTACAAAGAACATTGTGTGGTAGTGCTGCTAGGTGTTACCTGGGAGCTTTCCATACACCATCCGAGGCTGTTTTTCTGCAAAGGGAGAGAGGTTCCATCCATTAGGAGATCAAATGGTGGTTCTTGAGCATATCCCACCATATTTGGTATTGAAGCCAACCACATTCCATCACCGGTAGCATGTTCTCCCTCTCTTATACAACGTTCTTCTTGGTGAATATTTTCAGAGGGATTAACAACATTTTAAGGGGGAAGTCTTGGGGTGAAAGGATCAACCTTTCACTTCAGATTTTCACGGGAGGAGGGTTCATCATATATGGTAGCTATTTCAGCCTTCCATGTGTTTCTAGCTCTTGAGCTGGTGAAATAGCCTACCTGCAACTCGACATTTTTGTATTATAGCATTTTTGTATAGATTTCAGCCAATCCTCTTGTATGATTGATGTTATGTATTTGTGGGTTGAGATCTGTCTCTTCTCTATTTGAGCCCATATTATAATATCTTTGTATATTCATTATTTATGTGATTTCCTTCTATAATCAATAAGCAAGATTCATGGCCTAGGCTTTATTTATGTGCCAGCTTTTTCACATTTTCATGTACAGTTTCTTTGGAGGCTTCCAAGTGTTTTGCTTAAGGATCATTTCTCAAGGATTTGTGTATTCTTATTTGCTTCTATGTCTTAATATGATGCCGCCAAGTAGATTTTCTAGCATTTCATGTGTCACTATTATTTCCATTTCATGTATTTGTTATCATTGACCGCAATGTTGGGGTTATCTTCGCAGATTCCCAATCTTGTTGTATTTCCCTCTTTGGGGATATTGTCCCTTTGAAAACACTCTATAGACAAGGTCTGCTAGTGGGCTAGGTAGCTCTAGAGCTCATCCTTTGTTCAAAGGTGACAATCCAATAAATGCTCCCGCAATCTATCTCTAATAGATTTTCTTTTTTGATTGACAATGCTTCGAAAAGGAACATTACACACTCATCGTGCATTTGACCAAGTTTCCTTCCAACTACAACGTAGATCCCGTTGGAGGGTTTGGTTGTCTTTGTAAGCTGCAATAAGGGAGGCTAGATCTATTCAGATCTAATCCAGCCCAGTGCCTCTTTCGGGAAAGCCTTCTATCCTCAAGAGAGTATTGGATGAGGGAGAGCTCATTTTCAGATCTTGGCTTGAGGCCACATCATGTTCTAGAGCCTACGCCGCAGTCCATCTTCCGTAACCATGTTATTTGCAAGGAGAAATTTGTAGGGTCTTTTGGCACTTCAAGGAGGAGATATCTAGTGTTTGGAATCATTGCTTAATGTGGTGATCCGTGATCATAGATCTAATCCATGTTCCATCCAAATCTAATCAATACCGATATATTTTCTTCGTAAATTCTGAATCATTCTGCGTATCACCGTATTAGATCTCGCATCTACCCATACATCACTGGAACCCCAAGGGGATTTTCAAGAGGATACCTATAGGCAGTGATCCGATATAGATCTATCCTTGGTACGTATCTACCGTAGATATGAAGGGTAACCATAACTCTTTTCAGCTAATAAATAACGCCGTCAATCTGTACGTTTATACTCATATGTTTGCAACCTCTTATTTTGAGTATTTCTTCATGTAAAAGTCTTCAATTTCTATACTATAATGAAAATGCTTCAATATAACTCTAACTTTTTGTTATAAAAATAATATTGAACCCTCCATATTAGCCTCCCCATATATTTGGCTAAACTCCAGTTATTTTTCACAGCTTTGTTACATAGTGTTGCAAAATTCCATCTTTGGGCATTTTTCCGTTGATCGCCAGCTATCATTGATGTCAACCCAAGCAAACACTAGGGGCTAACCCAATATTGTATGGGAACTTTTACCTACCAACCATTATATTCTCAAATAATAATGGTTTTGATGGTTTCTACTAGCTCTAGATTTTTCTCCGTTTGGATATATGGCACACCATGTAATTCTTCATGGTTTGAGAGATATTCATGCCCAGTTTGTACCTCAGCTTAGTAATTCAAAACCCCAAGGGTTGTGGCATGGATCATTGAAAAGTCATAATTAATATTTTTTAAGCTCCTAAAATCCCTCCACGTTCATCATAAAGCTCCTCTCAACCTAAGCATTTATATAAATTGTGATCCTCATATCCCTCCTCATGCAAGGGATTTCACCATCTAAAACAGTCATCGTCACATTTTATGTAATATTTCTAATTATCCCAAGCTAATAGGAATATTTTTATTTTTTTTTTTTCCTTTTTATTATTTGATGAATAAAATGTAAAAGGAGGACATGAAAAACTCCTTAAATGAAAGAATAAATACATGACCAATGTGAAAAGGGATAAATCGTGTGGCTCTCTTAATAAAAGCCACTTGTGTGTGAACAAGGATTGAGCCACTTGGACCGGGTCAAGGGACCAAATCACTAAGTAGACCGAATACACTGAACCACTTTGAAGACCTGGCCATAGCTTCTAGAAGGAGGATCCCATGTGGAAGGGTTAATTCATTTGAGGTGGTTTTGCTGTTTTGTACTATCCTCATCCTATAAAAGGAAGGAGAAGGCTCAAAGGAAAAGGTTGTTGAAGATATCTTAACTGAGTCCTGGCTAGACCAATTCCAATTCTATAGGATTTACATTTTAATTAAAGCTGCATAGCACAAGAGGGCTTTGCCAGGGAATCCCTCCTTCACCGAGCGCCCCTTGGAGGAGGTTGTTTTGCTTTGTCCACCATCGTGCTTGAGGCCAAGCTCCATCTCTCTTAGAAATGTAAATCCAAATAAAGATTTAGTTGTTTCAAGAGGTCATAAAGAATCGGGATTCTAGATCTGGCTGCAGATCTAGTTTGCTTTGGGAGCCTCTTTCACAGAGTGTGTATTTTAACCTCCCTGGAAGAGTGCCTCTCCTGATTGTGCTTCAGATCCATATCTTGGCATCGCTACCCAAAGTTTTTCCACTTCTTTAGCACATTCCCTTGGGGAAACTATGTCCTTGGCAGGCAAAGGCAGTGGGTTTTGCATCACGGATAGATCTCAAAGTGAAAGGGGTCCTTCCCTTCACTGTGTGATCCATAGATTGGCTGAATCATTCATGTTCCATTTCAGATCTGACCGAAATGTATCATGTTCTTCAAAAAATTCGTCAAGTTTATCGCAGATCCATGGTGTGTATCTCGTATGCGCTCATTGCCATTCATCTGGCCGAGATCCCCGTGGGGAATGTACCGTGCTATTTTTTCATATAGATCCCATTCAGATCTACCATTTTGTACTCATATATGTTATATATCTGAAATATAATGAAACACTACTTCAGCCTTCTTGAATATTATGTTGTGGTGTTTTATCTTCGCATTACCTTTTGTATCATTATGTCATTTTTGTGGCCTTTTTCATGTAGCAATCGTATTTTATAATATAAAGCCACGTAATCATATTATGAACTTTCCATACTAATTTTGCTCATTTTTCAGTTAAAACCTTCAGAAAATCACGCTTAGAAGCTCCAAAAGACATTCCCGCATAATTTAAGCCAAGGGAAATCGTGGTTTTACGCCTACTGGGAAGGAGGAATTGTTTAACATGAAGCCAGAATTATTTTTTGAGCTGAAATTTAGAGCAGAGTCCCCATGACCCATTATATCATTTCCAACCATCATCCCACCTTATTTTTACGTTGTGATGACTGGTCACACTCATTTTAGGGAAAAATAACCTCTTTTCACCACCTCAAGTCCAAAGTGATATAATGTCAGATAATCATTTAATTGAATTATATATCATTGGAAATCTTTATAATTCATATTTGCGTATCTCTCCAACCTAGAATACTCCTAGGGTATTCTCATTGTTGTAGAAATTCCAGATTTGGAATATCACAGCAGACACAGAGCAAGATCTTCTGCTCCACTTCGTGGCTTCAAGACAAAGTGTTGTAGAGCAAGGAGAAAGATCATAATTCTAAATAAAATTAGTTTTACCTCATCACATTCTATATCCATGAAGAGCCCTTCAAAGAGGGTAGACAAGACAAAGGAGAAAGAAGAAGAAAATAAAATCTCCTAAAGGAGCCAAGGAGAAGAGAGCCACAAGGAGACCTACGTAAGGTTTCAAGAAGGAGGAGGAAGACCTGCACTTCCTACCTCACAAAGAAGATGAATTTTACAGAAACAAGAGCATGTCTCTACCACTTGGAAGAATGACAAGAGGATATCTCCTCGCTCCTTTTCGTACCATGAAGGGTATTGCCAAAGAAGATCTCAAGGATTTAAAGGTGGAGATCATAATTAACGCCGGCATAACCTTGAGGAGAAGTCATTTTCAGTACTGAGGAAGACTTCACATAAAGGTAAAATAAGCTCTGTTTCACATCCCACCAAGGTATGATTAAAAATCCATCTGTTGTCATTTCAAAGACATTGTATGAAGAGATCTACATTTCCGTATGTCGCCGATTTAGAGCAACAAAAGCCGCACTACTGCAAGAGAAGTAAGGAAGAAATGAGGTACCATTCCCCATGGGTGAGTCTAAATTGCAGCTTCACTATGAAGCAATGGAGGAAGAAATGATGAATGGTAGACATCTTGAAGTGAGAAACCTTTTCTCCTTTCTAGATGCCTCTTTCTCAATGAGCCCTCCTGCATGGGTCTTCAAAGAGAGACTTCACCCAGCAGAAGATTCAGAACCCTCACGGTTTTGGAAGGAACAGATGAGATGTATTTTCGAAGATCTCAAAGGGATTACTCTTAAAAGCCCTTGAGATGCAGAAGGTGTAAAAACCATGAGGACAAAAAGAGGATATGGGGAAGAGGGCCAACCTCTATTCCTATCCATTACAGAAGGTTGAAACACTCAGAAGGTGATTGGATCGCACAGCTGGAAGCATGAGGTCTTCTCCACTCATGTATTTAGTCATCTCTCATTAAGGAGGTCTCATTATATGGAGGTTGCACCATCAATGTGTATATGTCATCACTATCAAAGGATGAGATCCTAAAGATTACGTATGAAAAAGGAGTGGGCAAGCTTCACATGGTAAGAAACATTTGTCCCTCCTTATTTTAACATAATAATGCAAAAGAACGCAAAGTTATCTATTCAAGAATCAAGGCACATCAATACATACATCCTTCCATGATCCATGCCTTGATGTTTTACCAAGGAATTCCACCCAGGAGTTCCCATGATGAATTAAGAGCAAAGTGTTCCTCAACTCCGTGCATCAATGTCATCTCTTTCAAGAGGGAATCCAACACAACATTGGAGACTTTGGGTAAGAAGCATGCATATGAAAATCACCTCTTATTTCATGATTGAATGTATTCTCTTACTTTACATTTGTAGGCCATAACTCCCAAAGGAGTGTTTACCTTACAACCGATGGCCAACTATGGGCTAAGATTATTTTCAAATATGGCCACTCCTCGAAAGGCTAAGGGAGGTGTTACAACATGATGGGTGCTTCCTTAAGGCATCAAATATACATTTCACTTTCAGCCATGCAGAAATGGAGAAGACAACAAGCAAGGTCTGCAAACCACTTACCATATCTAGATCCGAAGGTGAAGGAGATCATTTTCACTCTGTTCATATTGGGTGAGCTTGGGTAACACCTACAGTTTTTGAATTTCTTTGTTCAGCGTTCGTATTTCAAGAAAATAATGCATAAGAAGAAGGAATGTTTTTTTTGGTTGATGAGGAGAGAGTATGGGCACCCCATGATGAATTCTAAGTGTCCATACATCTACTTTTTCCATGATGTATGTACATGTATTTCTATTTAGAATGAATATCATAATCATGTATGTATTTTGGGTTGGGAGAACATGTAACCTTTCATCTAGATGGCATAAATCTTAGCATGTTTATATCATGATGTTAATGATGTTCCAATATTTATTGTAAACCCGAGAGGAGGAAAGGTACAATGGGTGAATGTATCCATTGGGAATGCACTTCCCAAATTCATTTTTATTTCCTGAAGAAGAGGAGGAACTTATATGGCTGTTGCATTATATTGTGTTTCTTTATGCAAAGGTCATGTAATGGACTTATTTCATGGGTGACTTTCACAAGTGAGAACTTTGAGCAAGAGATGCTGCTTAAATCATGCTCAACCAACACCTAATATCCTCCATTATTTCCAAGCTTTTAAAAAAGCTTATGGCAGAAAAAAGGTGGTGGGGATGGCCACTTATTGTATCATGATTTGAGGCAGCCTAGAGGATGGAAAAGCCTGCCTCAAAGGTGGACTTCCAATACCATCTAATGACACTTAGTCCATATTTCTGTTGAGCACCTATGGTAAAAATATCAAACATTCAATATATGCATAGGAGTACAAGGAAGAAGGCTCACTACAATCCATGAAGAATCAATGATTATACAAGCTCCCTTGGCTTCATGAGAACCACATTTTTGCAGCCCAAAAGATCAATAAAATTCACACACATCCATCAATAATGGGAAGAGGAAAGCATGAGACATTCATCTCATTTCTAGCCTTATAGTTCTCACTAATGCACATGATGGGGATTAATGATTGTTTCTATGAGCTATCAAGAATGGCTCCTTTTTCTTGGATGATAGTGTTGGTGGTTCCCATGTTTTGGCCAAAGAAAAAAGACCAAAAGATGAGACAACATGGGAACCACTTTCAAACCCAGGATCTAGCCTCTCTAGTGGTCCTAGAGGGACTTTAAGTGGTAGTCAAAGGTTTAAGTGTCTTCTGAAGTTTTGGTGTTATGATTTTAGGCTAGTTATAGGCTCGTGGTTGTTTGTTTGATTTGCTAGGTTTGGTTGGAAGGAATTAGGAAAAGAAGGTCCAATAGATGACAAGGATGAGCAAAGGTGAAGCTTAGGAAGAGACAAGATAACTCAAAGAACATCAAAGCCATTGGGCTATGGAGTCAAGCAGGGATTACATTTGTAATTAATGTGCAAGTTTGTAATTGGGCTAGTCATCTAGAGTACTTGGATCTTGAAGGAGATATTTGGAATGGGACACATGCTTAAAATGAAAGGAGGAGGACCAAACAACTCTTTCTATAGATCAGGCCGTAGGTCATTTAACTCCGTGCCCGGCTTGGACAAAATTAGAGGTAAAAACAAGTGGATCTTGGAAAGATTTAATAAGGTAATAAAGGTCCTGAAAGAGGTAGAGATAGGGTTCTAAACTCCATTGTTGTCTTGGCCACATACAACTAAATCCTAACAAGAACATTCGAACATAGACTTCATTAATTCATACATCGTATGCAATAACATCCACTACACTGGTTAAACCAATTGAAACCAACATTCAGATAATATTATGCTTTAAAACATAGAATGGGAGAGCAAAGAAAGATAAGGTACCTAATAAGGATAAATCTTACGCTGTACCCTGATGCGAGTCTAAGAAACATGATGGAATGAAAGCAAGTCAATCACAAATACAAGAGAAAGGAAAACTCGACCAAATGCTTTAGATCGTGATCCAAAGAAACATGCTTTTCATATTAAACAAATAATTAATCAGGTACATCATAGCCCATAGGCTTGAACATCTGGCCCGAATACATCTAATCTCTATCCCATTTTACAATATACATAGAGAACTTGTCTCAAAAGGAAAATACTGCTGCCTCTACTAATATCTCATCAACAACCAAATGCAATATTTCATGAGTTTTATAGGTCAGAGTAGGTGAAGAGTTAAATGCAGATAAACTCTGAACGGAAGAGGTCAAGCCCATTTTGCTTTTTAAATTTTTGTATTTATTTGAGATGTTCATTGGAAAGAACAACCTTTCAGCCTCCATTTACTTCTGCCTCTTCACAGTACTTTGCCCCAGGACTGGTGGTACTTTTGAAAGGTGAAAACCAAATGGCAATAAAATGATCAATGGTCTGCCATGCTATGAAATAAATACTATAGGGGTATTTCGGACGGTCGAGAGGGGAAACTTCACTGGACACAATGCATATCAAAACAATAATGTGTACCTGTCCATGCTTGTGAAGAAACATTTCCCCGCCGATTTGAGACCCTCGATTATATGGTTTTCTCGCGTGCTGAATTTTCATGTAACCCTCGATGTCTTTGAACTAGTACTTTCCGTCAAAAATCCCTAAAAAGGCGCAAAAAACTTCCATTTCTGCTCCTAGCCCTCTTTCTCTCCATCTCTCGCAGACTATCTTTGTTTGTGCAATCTAAGCTTTAATGGTGCCGGTGGAAGTTTACAAGAGCTCGAACTCCTCGTTCTTTAAATGCGAGTTCTGTCACCTCGTCGTTGTATTGAAAGTTGTGCAACTAATGGCGGCGTTCACCAATCGATAACCCCGCAAAATATGGGACCGGCATGAAACCATTCATAAGGGGCAGGCTGTGAAGACTCGGAGGACATAAACATGGCGGTAGAGAACATTGTTTTTAATGAAATGAATGTGAAAAAAATGCATCGACATGGGAGGAACAACGACAACAGGGTTTGGTGTGAACATGCTTTGTGGATCACAGATCATGACCGAGGGACGTAGATCAACTAAAAGGAGACCAAACAACTGGACAATATATGAAAATGGGGCGAGAATGTACAAAAACATTAAACTTTAATACAAATAATGCAGTTTGGGTCATGAGAAAATACAAAGGATAATGCCATGAAATGCAATGGAAAGCTGCACATACGGAATGATCGTACTATATGAACTCATTACAAAAAGCGCAGATCACAAGCAAGGGGTAAGTATATGCAAAGCTTGACAAATAAAAAATCGTTAGCTTGCGCTTAAGTAGCGGATGCAATCGGGATGAGTAGATCGCAAAGGTGGAAAGTGCGACTGCGACAGCGGCAATCTTAAACATGTACTCGCGCTTGTGATATTGCGATGGTGGACTTGCGATGTGAGGAAAGTGCGATGACGCGACCGATCGCTATCAAATATTTAAGACACGAAAGACCATCGCATCGCAAATATTTGCGATGGACAATTGGAACATCTCACATAGACATAAGCGCGTTATGCATTATGCGTATCACAGCGTCGACGTCGTATGCTAGCGCTGGTTTGCGGGCACATGTTACGCGGGCAGGTTTGAAGCCATGTAAAGGGATAGGCCCTGCCACAAGGTCGGAAAGTGTTTATGAAACCCATTTTAGTGCGTTTACACCAAAGTGGAGGGAATCGATAGAGCAAAGGAGAAATTAAGGTCAACAAAGAGTAAGGGAAGAATGCAAAGGGGAATCTCTGGGAAATTAGAGGGTCGATAGGAAGGGGAAGCAGGGGGACACTCTTGGATGCAAAGAGTGAAAAGGGAAAAAGGGACATACTGTGCAGGGCATAAGTGGCCGCAGTCTTAGGGAGAGAGGAAACTGCAGAGATTTTATAGGTGCAGCTTGCAGAGAGACTCCTGACGATGAAATGTGGCTCGTGGGAGATGCACTCCTCAAGGTCTCTAGAAAGACACAGCCATTTATGCTGGCTTGTCAAGCACTTGCATAGCTTGGCCAGTTGGCTCCACATGGGGATGGCTTTCTCTTGGAGGAGTCAAGAACACCAAGGATCTGATCTAGGCCATAGCCGTCTGTCATAAGCCATATTTCTTCTTTGGATCTTTCGCAAAAGGCCATCGCAAGATTGGAACGCCAACAGAATATTTCAACCAATCTAGCCCACCAGACTACTAAAGTCCTGAACTCGTCCCTGAAAGGCACTGTTTGCAGCTATGCACTTTACATTTTATTTTGCAAAACAAAAAACAAACCTATTCTAAATCTACCCTTATTTCTCCATGAGGCCAGCACTAGACTGCTGGCCTCACACTTCTCTACCTAATCTACTACTCCGATGGGGATTAAACCGCCCAGCAAGTTTCTTCACCATACATTCTAAGAGCATGAAATGGAAGAATAGCCAAGCTAGGATTAGACCGCCCAGATCTGCCGGGAGGGATCTTTGAAATGACAAACCTGAAGGCAAGAAATCCAGCTTCCAGAGCATCCTCTTTCGTTTCTTGTGCACTCTGTGTTTTGAGCATATTTGAGTCACCTCTTTTCTTTGCTTCAGCTGCTCCAGACTTTATATTGGGAGCCGGTTCTTCTTCAGTCGCTCGGTCCAGCATTTTGAGCTTATTAGGACCCGACTTTATTCCCGCTCTCCTTTGCTCGGATTTCTGATCAGACTGTCGCCATGCTTTAGCACTCTGTAGGTCTATGTTTTGAGCATGTCCTATCTCTCCTTTTCAGTCTCGTTTTGGAAACTTTTTAAACGAAAACTCGCAATGTAGTATGTACAATGGAGATGGAAAACTGAAATGGAAAATCAGAGAGTAATGTTTGAGCATCCTGCACACTGCACGTCACAGTGCTAATTCTTCAGTGCCATCAAGTTCTGTGAAAAACGCATTGGGACCCACAACAAGCCAGGCTGTATATAGAGACATGCCACACAACCTGGCCAAATTTTCCATGTTTGCTCTTTGTCTCAATCCCATGCCAGAACTCTTTATCTCCAACTTTGAAGTCCGAAGCTTTGGTTCTTTTTGTCAAACCGCTCTCTGATGCTTTCCCGTGTTCCTCGAGCGCTATCGCCATAAACTCCGTTTCCTTGTTTGCTCACAGTATGAATATTTTCATTAATTCTTCTCATCATACTATTCTCCTCCTCGATCGGATCTCCGGACAAGTTTGATCACCGGAACTCCAAGGCTTGTGGGTAAAACCTGCCTGTTCCATCACAACCACATGAAGTGGTGACATGCCAATAGATTTCTTTGTAGTGAGCGCCTTCGCCTTTCCCACAAGGCATGTATCAAATTTTTGTGCCGTGACCTTTTGTCTTCTTCTAAAGCAGCCTTCTTTAATGATTGTAACCGTGTTTTTATTTAGATGATTCTAAGCCAGGGCCATTACGTACAGTAGTGGCCGAATTTCTCTCAAGTGTTATTCCATACGTGGAGCGTAGAATCAACCATTCTTTGGATCCCAAAGCAAGCTGGAAGATGAGCTCAAGTGCATTTATTTTCCGACATCCAAAACCCAGATAGGATGAAGCCCTCTATAGATCTAATGAATGATAGAATCGGTGGCATTCCTAGTGTATATTGTCCATTTAGTGAAGTAATCATGCGTAGCGGGATCCATTTGTAGCCGTCCAGAAGAAGAAGGGCAGAATTTCTCCAACAGGTGTCTAGGCTCTACTGGGCAGAAGGGGACCTTCTCATAGGTGCATAGGTTGTGCAAAGGGAGGGGGAGGAGTTTTCTTTTGCCTTCAAAGATCTCGACATTTCGTGACATGTGCAAGTATCACATGTTGACCATCACCGAAGAGGGAATACAATAGGCAACCAGCCCGCAGTAGTCTGTCTGCATGTGATTTCCAACTCGTGTGGCCTCCACACTCTCCAGCAAGATGGGAAATCTTTGTTTGACTTTCTACGCCCGCCGCACACATCACAGTGAAGAATGGCCATTTGGATTTTTCCAATACAGACTCATTCATAATGCAAAGTAATTTCTAGTCTTTCAAGTTATGTTATCTGCCTTTGTTTCTGGACGCTTCGGGAGGGGCATTGAGGTGTTGAGTGAGCACGCAGGATACTGCGATACCAAGGCCATGAGTGCTACAAACCCAAGCCTCCACGCTGGATGCAATCCTTTCTCACCGCTCCAGTCAACAAGCCAAAGTTAATGCTCAAGGGCTCCGCAGGATCAGATTCAGACTATCAACGGGCCAAGCTCTGACCTTTGGATCAGCTTGGTGGCTTTTATTTCAAGGTCGTACTCTACGATGGTAGCAATCCATTTGCCTTTTTCCCATCGTGTCTTGGGACAAGACATCTCGACCACCGTATTTGGCACGAAAGAAATGGTGTGAGAATGCAAGCATGTACACCCTAAAGTCTTTTAAGTGTTCTCCTTAATCAAAGCCGATAGGCCCTCGCTTTTCCATGATGTTGTACCTTGCTGGCATCTCTCAAGGTTTTACCCAAGATAGGTTAGAGGCTATTCATTACCTTTCTTCAATCTTTTCTCGTTTAGAAACTGACAAACTATTAGAGCTAGGAAGCAAATGAAAAGTGTTAGAAAATATTTTGAGAAGTCGTACGTATGGCGATCGTGGCGAGGGCAGTTGAAAGTGCCACTCACCAAAATATTTCTTTGCTTCAATGGCACTCACCTCATCACTCCCACCTTCTCTTTAGCATTTCAAATACATTTTTCATATGTTTCAAAGCAGGTTGTGAATGAATCTCCCAAGGAAATTGATTTTACCAATGAAGGACTCAGGACCTCGATGTTTCTTGGATGTGCATCTAAAGTATTCTCAACTCTCCTGGGTCTATCCTAACTTTTCTGATAAAGAATGTGCCCTTAAGTTTACCTTCTGCAGCCCAAAACAGTTTTATTAGGATTTAAGGACAAGCCAGTATCTTTCTACATTTTTCAAAAACCTTTCCTCAGATGTTTCAAGTGTTCTTCTTCAGCCTTTAGAAAAGGCAATCAAGTCATCCAAGTAGTATAACTATGAAGTGTCCTATCTCCTCCGAGAAAGCTATGTCCATCACTCTCTCGGAAGGTAGGCTCCAAACATCACCATCGATCCCAAGGGCATTTCTCACATACATGAAGGTGCCCCATGGAGTGGTAAAAGTCAAGGCTTTTGAGCTGACCTTTTGCAGCACTGTCGTAATCTGCTGGTTGTCTCCTGAAACCACTCACGAGATCCTTTAGAGCCTGGCTACCCTTCTAGAGATGACGTTCCATTCAGTGCACAGGGTAGTTGTCTTTCAAGCTGAGGCTCTATTCAAGTTTCTGAAGTCTATGCATGGGCCCGATCTCCTGCTGCTTTTCTCCCCATGCCACTAAGCTTTGACACCCAATCGAAAAACCTCCATGGACTATTATGCTTCGACCATAGCATCTTCCTCGATATCTTTCTCATCGCAGCAACCGTTTTGGACGGATTCTTCGAATTTTTTGTCCTGGTATGCATTTCCATTTTCCCTAGTGGTATCTTTATGTTGTATGATGTTGGGCAAGTCATAGGCCTCCTAAGCCTTCATAGTGCTCCATACAAACACTGCTTTGCGAAATTTCTCGAATTGTGCTCAATATATTTTTTCTTCATGTTAGCAGTGTATAGAATTAGCTAGTTTGATCTTTGGGTTTGTCTTTAGTGCCAATGCGTATTCTATCTGTATCCGGTGCATGTTCTAGTAGGTGGGGCTTTGCTACGTCATCGAAAATCAAAGAGGTCCTCTAAGTGCCGTGCTCCTCCAAAGTAGCCTTATTTCTCAAGGCCTCATAAACACTGCGACCTCTTCATTTTCTACGTGCTTTTCACCATTTTTCGTTGACAGCCTCTCGCTTTTCCATAAAAGAATTTATTTCATGTTGCAGCAGGTTTCTTTGTTCATCCGATCGCTCAGCGAACGTCACCGAAACTGAGTCTTAAATCGTAATCGACACTCGAGTTCGCCCACCAGAAATCTTCGATCCGTTTGACTTCTTCAAAGACCTCGCCAATAATTTTTCATCGTCCGGCACGTTGTGCAGCAATTTCGTCTAAACTGATAATTTGTCAATCAACCGCTTTGAGGATAGAGCTATAGCAGCATGAGTCTTTAATCCATTTTCTATTGTGTTTTGACCCCTAGGAGTGAACACTAACTCGAATTCAACAAAACATTTTCAGCAGAATCTGTGTAGTGTCATTCTCAGTATGCCCTAAGCTCCGGGGTGCTTTTGCTACACTCACCATTCACTTGCTTCGATTACCAACTCGAGTCTCCTCTCGTCAGCCTTTGTCTCAAGCCTCTAGTTTTTTCAACAGCACTAAGCCCAAGATCGTAGCCTCAGATTCTAGAATAGAAAGGCCAGGCATTTGACATGCGTATTTGGATGTATAGTGGGCTCTCCTCATGGGCAAGGGATCATTTTCTGCTGTTACGTAGTACCCACACCCCTCGCTCTCCACACTCGTGCCTTGTACACATTGCATCTATCAAAGTTCATTTCTCATGCGTTAATTGTTTAGCGGAGCTTGCCTCAGTCCTCTCATGCACTGGGTTTGCCATTGCGTTGAGTTGCGAGGCTCTGTGCCAGGAGTGGTCATTTCTGTGAGTTCACGATGGGCAAGGAGATCTGTGGAGGCTCGCCTAGCTCGTCATGGCTGTTCTGCTTCGTCTCATCTCGCAGTTACATGCTGGGGCCGCCCAAGGTCTTCATCATCGTATTATTCCGCAGTAGCCATCATGTAGAAACCTCATGGCCATAAGGCTTTGTATCTCACTACTCCATCTCCTGCCCTTTCCCAGGACGCGTCTATTGTAGAGAATGAAAGAGTCTCAGATCAGATGCAGGAGATATAACAAGCAGCTGCAGGGCTCTCTGCACACGACTGCATCTCTATCCGGAGACTCTTCTACAGGCGCCTTCTAAGCTGGCCAACATAGGGATAAAGTAGCACAAGAGCCAGTCCATCCGCATTGTTCCCACAGCTTGCTCCCATGACTCTGGACAGCAGCATGTCATGCCTGGGGTGGCGAACACCATGCCACCACCATCCACGACCACACACTCGCAGGATCCGAGTCAAGCTCACACATAAGTCTTTGATTAGGCCTAGAACTCACTCGCTAGAGTCAAACGATGCTATGATTCTTTGCATGCATCTTCAGGGCCTCGGGCCTCTCCATCACTACCTTAGGTATTGGGATTGTGAGATGCACCGCAGTCATGCACGACATCATGGAGGATCTTGTCAAAGGAATGTTGGAGACCGTATGCAAGCGGAACTACCCCTTCCCGAAACTTTTCCTTTAATTTTTTGTGACCAAAGAGTAGGGCAGGCTGATCATCATTCACCCTATTACGTATCATTGTGCTTTTCTAGATTTAATGCTTTCAAAATTTGGCCTTTATACACATTCTCGAGTGGCCAGTCGTCAGAGTGGTGCAGGTTTGAGATCGGATTTTTAGTAATCTGCACTCTCTGAACTGAAAAGCGGATCGCGGCTTGGAAACACTGACCTATCATTTTGCTATTGCCTTGTAGTAGCTGGATCAGCTTGTGATTTCTCACCTAGCGTATAGGGTTTGGGATGAGTTGTATCATGTGAGTACTAACCGAAGTGCTAGCACCGTCAAGTTGGTTAGATCTTGGTTTTCCTTCCATGACTAGTTGTCCTTCTCCTGGTGTTTACCGTGACCTTTCAGTCGTAGTATGTATGTTCTAAGAAATGATGCTTTTAGAGGATTTATCAAGTTCCTTTTCTCGACGTTTAGCTTTCAGCAGCTGCGTGTGAAGTAGTCTGCCTTCGTTCCTCCTAATTTCATATTGCTCGACCTCGCATCACAGCATTTCTCAAATCATAATCAGAATCCTCGCTTAAATCATTCCCTCATCATGCGTACGAGGGTAGATCTTCTCCAACTGGAGCAGTAACCGTAGCTCTCACTTTCAAAACATATTTATGCAGGGCTACTTCCTCGTACTCTTCAATGATTCCCCGCCTTCATCGCAAGGGCGCTTCTCACGAATGATTTAAGTGATCCGACTCATTCTCTGTCTCCGTTGCGTGTCTCCAGTGTTTCTGCTCCTGTTTTGCTCTCTGTTTTGGACTACCATCATCTCTTTATCATTTGTTAAATATCTTCCACATTTTTTGAAATTTTGTCATATTTGGGACCAGACGTGAAAGCCACGTATAAGTCGTCCCCATATGTTACCCTTTTTCTCACCTATCCTGTTCCTTTTTCTACATCGTGCTCGTCACGCGGTCGTCCTTTTCCCGTGCATGTCTTCCGTGGTACATTCTTTATCTCTGCTCACAGCCAGCGCTCAGCATCAAATCCATCTGCGGATACGTAGCTGTGTGGCCATTCCTTTGTGAGGTTTTATGTGGAGGGAGGGCATTGCAGGATGTGCCCACCCAGCGTGTGGCACTCTGAACGCTCTCATCCCACGTTCCTGAGACATGTATTTTGCTAGAGCTTGGCACAGGTACTGCTTCTGAACCTCCCATTTGCTTTAAGTGATAGGTCCATGATACGTGTGGAGATCTCTGAATACTGCCAGCAGGTAAAACTTTAAACTCATTTCTTCACCTCACCTCCAAGCTTTGGGCAAAGATCCTCATTTTGATTGTTTGCATCATCGACTTTCCACGAGATCAAAATATTCCTCCATTTTGTCTCACGTGTTGCTGAGTCAGCATGGACTCTTTCATGTACGGAAGTGTGGATTTTGTAGATCAGACAACCACGCAAGGAGTAACAAGGCAGAGGTAGGCAGCAGAGGTGCATGCTCGTGCAGCCATAATAGCATACCACGATCCAGTATAGGTTAGGCCATTTGAGTAGTCGTGGCATTTGGATGACGGATGACAGCGACCAGTTTAAGTGCGTTCCAAGTGAGGAAGATCTAGGGTGAGAGAGCGCCCAAGTTTTGAAGTGAAAGTGAAAATCAAGTGGTGTGGAAGGAGGGGTCACCTGGCTCCCAGTGTTTTGGACCGCATTAGATGGGTGTACTGTAAACCTCGAGGTCTTTCCCAAGGCGCATTTGACTGAATGACCCAGTTCTCGTGCAGTCTATTAGGCAAGGCCCAGGGCAGGGGGAACATGCCAGAGCTCGCCAAGTTTTCTAGCAGACTAGTCTATGAAATGGGATGGAAATTGTTGGTATCTTTAGTGTGAGAGCTCCTTTGAGATGTCTCCTGGAGCTCTTTTCAACTGCTTTCCGATGGGCTCGCTGGGATAGGCCTCTGTGATGGTTCTCAGAGCTGCAATGCTATTTATGGGCAGCAGCTGGACCCCATTTGTCACTTCTACCGTGATTAATGTTGTCCTCAGGACCTGTCTCCCAAAGAGTCTCGATCGTGAACCAAAATAATCGTGTCACGTGCCTACCCATCACCAATGGATCTCTTTTCATTTAGGAAAAAGGGGAGTCGCCAGTGGAGGGTTTTCAGGATGGCCTCTAAGCGGGTACACTATCCACCATAGTGCTCAAGCGTCCATCACCTTTCAAAGAATCTCGAATCAACAAGCTCCAACTCAGAGGATTTGGACCAGAGGGCATTTATCAGCATATGTCACCCTCCGACAAAGAGGATGAGATCCGGAGGCTACCCCGGCCCTTTCCGTGCCCTCGCCTTTACAGAGTGCAAGGGATATTCACAGTGGAGTGCTGTATCTGCAAGAAAGGGGTGACTCATCGTCAACCCAACTAGAGATTTGCTTTCCATTCTGGAAATTATGCAAGGTGCAGGTGCCTACTCGGATCCCTCTAAATGAGTCGCCATGATGTCGGTGAGTTCCCATGTTTTGCTAGGTCACACACAGAGACCAGATGAGACAACGTGGAACCACTTTCTAAACCTTAGGATCTAGCCCTCCTAGGTCCAAAACAGAGGGCATATCCCATGTGTCGTCAGGTTTATGTCTCAGTCTTTCAGTGTTACGATTTTAGGCCAGTTATATGTGCTCACGCGTTAGTTTATTTTGCTGTTTGAGGTTTGGTCTGGAGCTGAACTCAGAAAAAGGTCCAATAGAAGACAAGAGGATGAGCAAAGGTGAAGCTAAAGTGCAGATAGAGAACTCGAAGAACATCAAAGCCATTGGGCTATGGAGTCACAGAAAGGGATTTACTTGTAAATTAGTCTGCAAGTCAATCGAAGCTAGTCATTTCAGAGCATTAATGGATCTCGAAAGGAGATATTTTGAAATTTGGGACATTATGCTGAAAATGAAAAGGAGGAGGACCTAACTGCATCTCTCCTCGTCTGTGAGATTCAGTGCCGTAGGGTCATTTAACTCCGATGCTGCTTGGACAAAATAAGAGGCAAAACAAGTATCCTTGAAAGATTTAATATAAAGGTAGCAAGGTCCTAAAGAGATGTGGTAGACAGTAGTTCTAAACCTCCCGTTGTTCTCAATACATCCGACTGACTCAACAAGAACATTCCAACATGAGACTGCCAATTCGTACATCGTAGAGCAAAGAAATAACGATCCACTCACACCCAAGTGAAACCCACCAGAAACCAACATTCAGATACACATATATGCAAAGAACATAGAAGGCTTTGGTTAAGAAGCAGAGATACATGTACCTATCAAGGGTAACTACGCCAAATCTTCCTGACAAGTAGCCCAAGAAACAATGATGAAAGAAAGCAAGTCAATCACAACACACGTAGAAAGGAAAGACCTCAATGCACCGCTTTAGATTCAGATCCAACGAAACAGAGCTTGCCATATTAAAAACAACGACCAATCAGGCAACATTGCAGCCCATAGCTTTGAACATCTCGGGCCCCATATACACATCTGGACCCCACCGCTCTTACAATATACACGCAGAACTTTGTCTCAAAAGTGAAAGAAACTTCATAAACACCGATTATCTCATCAACAACCGCTGCAATATTTCCTCATGAGTTTAACATAGCTCAAGGAGGGCAGCAAGGAGGTAGGTGAAGAGTTAAATGAAATATTAAACACCTAAAACGAAAGAGGGCCGAAGCCCATTCCTCGCTTTTTAAATTTTTGCATTTATTTCGAGGATGTCTCTGGGACTGAAAGAATGAATCCTTTTCGGCTCTTCCATTTTGCTATGTCCTGCCTCTGTTGCACTTGGTCCTCCAGCAGTGGACTCCGTGGTACTTTTTTGTGCGGTGAGTGTAATCGTGAAAATAAATGCTCTGGTGTGTCCGATTAAGGCCGAGAAATATAAATGTTTCTCTGATAGGTATTATGATGCACTCAGAGAGGGGAAATCCTCTCACTTGACACACGTGCATACTCGAAATGACAATAATGTGCACCGTGGTCCTGCTCTTAGAGGAAAAGCATCTCGCTACTTTGAGACACGGTGAGCTGTGGCCTAGTCTCGTTATCATGTGGAATTTCTGCGGTGGCTCCTCGAACTGAATCTGCATCGCTTTCTAAAAATCCCCGAAAGGCGCAAAAACTTCCATTTCTTCTCGAGCCTCTCATTGCCTCCCGTACTGATCGCCTGTGCAATTTTCAGGTAGGCCGCGTGCCTCAGCTCGCTGAATGGTGCTTTCGCGAATTTTCGTAGCTCAAACCCTCGTTTCTTAATGCGAGTCTCCGTCACCTCGCCGCCGTATTGACAGTTGTGTAACGCATGGCGGCGTTCACTCATCCGACAACCCTCGCAGTATGACCGTGTGATGAAACGTTTCAGCAGTGGGTAGTTGCGGGAAGACGGGAGGACTACAAACATGGCGTGGTAGAGAACAATGTTTTTGAATGAAATGACCAGGGGAAATGCACTGTATATGGGAGGAAACAATGACAACATGGTTTGGTGTGAACATGATTTGTCGATGCGTAGATCGGGCGACCGAGGGACGTAGATAACCCGTGGAGACCAAATAGTTGGAAAAATATATGAAACGGGGCGAATTAAAGTAACAAAACACTAAACTTAATCCAACAGCCAAAGTTTGGGGCTATGGAGAAAAGTACAAAGGACAATGCCATGGAAATGCACAGTAAAGTGACGAGATGCACAGAATGATCGTCACGAGGCGGGACCCACAGGAAAGCGAGATTTCGGCAGGAGTGAAAGTGCGTATGGAAGAAAAGTGGCACAAACAAACAAACCGCGCTTATGCGCCATTGCGGGATGCAACTGGATGAGCGCGCATCGCGCCAGGCGGCAGAAAGTGCGACGATGGAGCGACCAAACAAAAAACGCTCGCGCTGGCAATATTGAGCAAGGCGGACTTCACCGGAGGAAAGTGGCGATGACGCTGATCGACCGGCAGATCGCAGAATATTTGCGATGTAGTCCATCGCATCGCGTAACATTTGCAGTGGACACTGGAACGCTTTCGCATGCGGAAACGTGCGCTTTATGCGATCATGCGACCATGAGATCGCGCCCCTGCGGCTTTTAGCGCTTGGTCTGCACGGTTACATGAAGCGTTAAGGGTGGCGGAAAGGGCCAAGCCCCTATTACAAGGCCTGAAAGTGTGTCGAAACCCATTTTAGTGCGTTTTTACACCAAAGGGAGGTAACGACACAGAAGAGGTAAAGTGGAGGAAAATTACAGGTCGGGAACAGAAGAGTAAGGGAAGAATGCGGAAGGGGAAACTTTGGGGAAATTTTAGAGGGTCGATAGGGGAAATAGGGGGAACAAAAACACTTACGTAGCAGAGGAAAAGGGAAAAAGCGACATTTCGCGCACAAAGGGGTAACGGTGTCTTAGGGAGAGAACCAATGAAGAGATTTGTAGAAGGCAAAGCTACGTAGAGACCTCAATGGATGATGTGTCTTTAGGGAGATGTACCTCAAGGTCTCTGGGAAAGACGGCATGCGTCACTTGCTTTTGTCAAGAAATCATAGCTGGGCCGTACATGCAAAGAGAGTAAAGGGTTTTCAAAGGTAAATGAAGTGACCCTATATTTACAATCTTCTCATGCCTTGAGAAATACCAATGGGCAGGCTTGTATTCTTCCTTCGTATCGCCTCAATCCTTTCATGATGAAAGCTTTATTTTTCCAAATTTTTATCTATCTAAGCATTGAAAGTACATGACAAGCTTGGGGTTTCTAAAAGTATTTAATATACACAGTAGGATACACAAGATGTTGAATGCATATATTTCTCTCGCCCGGATTACTCTCGATATTTAGGTTATAGTGGCTCACTCATAGTAGTTATGAAGAATTGGGAAAAATACGTTTTCTGTTGATAATTTGAATAAAGGGTTGCATTGAAACCGACTGATCCAAAGGTGAAAATTAGATGAAACATGGTCTCAGTAAGAGTCCGAGGGTCGAAGCCTCTCAGCCTCGGAAGTAGAAGATTCCTACCAGCAGTAAACCGGCAGTTATGTTCAAGGTTGACGCCCTTCCGGAGCAGCCGGTAAATGAGAGAAGGTCGTGTAGTCCTCTCGCGTGTGGGTGCCCGCGATGCCGATATGAGTCCGCATCGACATAAAATTGTGAGCAAAACTCTTCGTATAACAATGTTGAAGACTCGAGATTACACTCGAACGGTGGTTTTTCTCCAAATTGGGAGTTTCCACACTAAATCCTTGTGTTCAGGTGTCCATCTCATATGTGATGGTTTTATTCTCACTTTACTATGTAGACCTACATGGAAATGATAAAATAATCTAAGAGCATAATTAAATACATAATAAGATCACCGAATGCACTCTTTCTTTTTCTTAAGAATATACAACGTCTGTTTCTATAAAGTAGTCTCATGGGTCTCAGGTGGACAGAGCAGAATAGGTTTTGGTTTGCTCTAAAGTCACCTGATCTACCCCCTCTCATGACGTTCGAACAATTGGTATCGCAGTGTCCTTCGACAAAAAGCTTAGTCGCTTAGAAGGAAGATCAAGCAAGATGAGAAAATCAAGATGGAATAGCATCTACTCATGTGCCTTTCGCTTTCTTAACAATGGAAACAATTAATCTTTTGGAAAACAAGGATGAGATCCTATCTTCAGCCCTCTCGGGAGTGTAGGTAGGCAATCGTTAAACAAGGATATTCAATATCCACACACAGAATCAACAGACCCAACGCAGCTGAATACGTGAAACAAATGCGCAGAAGTCAATGCTCTATCGAAGTTCAACTGCAAATCATAATTCATTCAATTCATGCAACGAATACAGCCAAACAATATGGGACAAAATCATTCTAATTTATGAAGGTGATGCAAAGCAAAAGTGCTAAAACTCACAAACTCTCAGTAATTCAATATGAGACTCCACGATAATGAGGAGAGCAAAGAACTTGCCGCAATTTCTTTACGTCTCTGATGATATTGTAAATCGTATGAGAAACCATGAGAAACAAATAGTCGAATCTACCTTGGTTGAGAAAGTCTTAAGATCACTCACCAACAAAATTTGAGTCTAGGTCTCCGTTTCTCTTGAAGAAAAACAAAGATCTTCAAAATATTACTATGCGTGAAACTACATGGCATACGACTCGCGATAAGAAATGAGAAGAGGAGGACCACTCGAAGTCAAACAGAGCAGCCTTTAGAATCACAAAAGGGAAGGAAGTAAAAAAACTCAGAGGATTCAGGATAGATCCTTTGCAGAAGATGAGATAAAATTTGTAAAGAAATCTTCAATCACAAAGGCCATGACTTGGCTCGTGGGAAAGCTCCTTTCAAATGTTTTGATTGTGGAAGAGTTGGTTTCATTATGTCGCTAAGTGTCCTTTATAAAATAAGCACATAAAAAGAAAGAAGTAGCAAAAGTATGGAAATAAGAACTCATTTCAAGATTAGAAAGAGTCGCCATATACTGCATGATAGCGATAGCGTTATCCGGATCACAGTGAGGAAGAAGGGGTGAACAAGATTCTAGACTCTCCTCATGCAGTATCCGAAAAGGAATCTCAGAGAAGAAAAGTGATACCTTTGCGGATGCTCTAGAAGACAAGCATGATTTTCTCAATGAACAATAAACTCAAAATTTGTCTTTAAAGAGTAGAAAAATAATCTCAGAAACTCTGAAAAATCAGCTTTGAAGATAAAGAGAAAACACAATGAGAAATTAGAGTGCTTTCCAAGTAGTAGATCTGCAATGATAACCTTGAGAAAGTAAAGACTCTCGAATATTAGATTTGCTTAAAGGTTCGAAAACCTTACATGAGATTATCAAGGTACAACGTTCTCCTCTTATAAAGACAGTGTCTTGGATATATCGAAGAATCTTCTCAAGCTTCATGCACGAAATGTACCATTCAAAAGTCAGCAGACCATTTCGTATACAACATGCCTTTCGCCATCAAAGAAGGGATAAAGAATTCTTTACATGTAAAGCATGACTGCAAATGAACTCAAGGAACACTAATACAAAGTAATGTTCTTTCAAAGCAACAACCAATCAACGAAAGAGCAAATTCATATAGAAGATCTTATGATCGTAGAAATTTCTTCTTCAATGGACAATGCTTTCTCATGACACACTTTTGGTCATAAAGATGTTCAATGTGTAGCATATAAATCTATTATGACAAGAGAAGCAAGAAATGGAAAAGGATTGATATTGAAGCAAAGAAGAATACTTTATAACAACTTTTTCTCCTCTTCCAAAATGAAGCTTCTACTGCACTTTTTGCAATAACTTTGGCTGCTATGAAGTCAATTTTAACAGCAGAGCAAAGTTCAGGCCTGTATTAACATTGTTCCTTCAAGCTCTCAAGGTATGGAAAAAGAAGGACTTACAGTTGAAAATTGTGGCATAGCTGCTATTTGGTGCACATGTAAGAAAACTAATGAAACATATCAGACAGAGGATGCTCAAGACACATGACAAAGGTGATGAAAGTACAAACGCGCATATAGTGCTCTAGAAAAGGAGAAGAATGTTACATTTGGAAATGATACTCGCGGTCATTAAAGGAAAAGTGGTCTCGTGTTTCTAAAAGAAAAATTGAAAGCTAATGAATTCATGTATGTGGATGGATTAAAGCATAACTTGGTACAAGTGTAAGTCAAACGTGTGACTCAAGGACTCGAAGCTAGCTCAAAAGAATGTGGTACTGCAGGATCTCTGATAAGGCAGTAATGTACATTATTATCCAAAGGAAAAGTAACTCAAAAAACCTAGTTATATTGAAGAACTGCAAAGAACAATGTTATTTGAGCAACCTTCGAAAATTGGCTATGAACAATGGTTGGGGCATTTGAGCTTTGCTCAAATCTGTACAAACCATGGACGGTAGAGTCCCAAAGTGTCGTGACTCTTCCCACACATTACTCCACCCGAAAATATCATGAGAAATTCCTACATCGGCAAGAAAACCGCAGTACAATTTAATAGCAAGGAAGGATCATCACTGCAAGCCTCTTGAACTCATTCATACCGACATATGTGGACCTACGTATGGCAAAAATCTCGCCCAGGGAGTAGAAGAACACTATATCTTTGTTCATTGATGATTTTCTCTAGAATGTGAGGGATTGGGTCGCTGAAACACTAAAGATGAAGCATACTGAGAAATTTCCTCAGATCTTCAAAGCACTCAGTGGAGGCAATGTGGAGCTAGATCTAAAACCAAGTGTCTCGGATCCGATAGAGGAGGAGAATATACATCCAATGAATTCCTTGAATTTTGAGAACAACATGGAATACGAAGACAAGTCAGGTCAGGGCACTCCACAAACAAATGTTATGCAGAGGTATGAATAGAGAGTCCTCCAACACAATGGCTGAGAGCTAAGGCTAGCCACTGACCCCTGAACACTCCGACACATTTTGGGGAGAAGTCAGCTCACATACAATGTAAATCAACATTCTCACCAGGTGCACATGTTCATGTAATATGTGATAAAACTCATATGAACTGCATGGTAACCTCCCATGTACTATAAAGCATTTTGGGAATTTTTGGGAGAAAATGCTCTATCAAGAGATAATGATGAACACTTGGCAAGCCTGAAAACAGAGGCAGATGAAGGAATATTTCTGGCTACTTCCTCTTAGGAGTAGGGCATATATAAATGTTACAATACAAAGACTTCAAAGATTTTTTAAATGCAGGTCTGATGAAAGTTATCGATGAGCCTCCATAGCTCCAAAAAGAAGAAAAGAAAACAACAAATGAAGCAAAGATGAGGATGACACATATCCTTTGTACATCCAAGTTAGTAATGATACAAATAGTGAAACCTGCAAAGTGAAAGAACCCAGATGATTTGTCCAGAAGCAAGGCTCCATCCAGACATAGTTCAAAGAACCATCCAATCTCAGAATTCTGGAGCAAAAGGGATCAGACTGTGGCAAACAAGAAGGACTCTTGGATCTCTAGCAATCTGCATTTTTGTCCACCAGTTAGAACTGCTGGACAGAAGTCAACACATAAGCTAGACAGAATGATGTCAGATCTGCCAAGAAATGAAGAGCTTCACAAAATTGAAAGAGAATCACACTTGAATGAGTACCAAGACCTTCGAGATAAAAATGCTTCAGTTGGAACTCAAATGGACATTCAAAACGAGTTGGAATGACAATGGGGATGTTATAAGAAATAAAGTCTAGAATTTTTGCAAGCATACCTAACAAGAAGGGAATAGACTTTGAAGAAACTTTTCTCCGTAGCCAGGGATCGAAGCCATAAGAATGCTTTTCGCTTTTCAAGCTTCCAACAAACTCAAAAGTTTCATCAAGTGGATGTTAAATCTACTGTCCTTACATCGTGACCCAGAAGAAGAAGTTCAGAGAGACATATCCGGTAAGGATCTCATATTGGGAAATGACGTAAAAACTTGTCAGGTAGACTCTAAAAAGGTTCTCTATATGCAAACAAGCTCCAAGTGGCATGAACGTATCATCTTCGACAAATATCTTCATCAAAAAAGGATTTTTCCAAAAGTCTGCCAGATAAGGCAACTTATACACAGTGCAACCAAAAATGATAAAACTATTGATTGTGCTGTGCATGTGCTGATGATATCATATCTTTTCGCTAACAGAGAGTCTATGAGTCAGAAATATGCTTCCCATATGCAACGTGAATTTGAAATGTCTTTACTTTGGGAACTAACATTCTTCTCTTGCCTGTGCAGGTGCAACAAGCAATGAAGGTAGATTCGTGATCACAGGCAAAGCACCTCAAGCGAAACTCAGTGTAAAGTATGGCATGGAATATTGCAACTGTTCAGTATGTACCCAACGATAAATCCGGGACAGTAATCTCGGCCTTTAATGATGATCCTCCACTTTGTTCAGCAATCAACCGCATTACGACCTACGACATGAAGTCTACTTTATCTCAATCGACAAGACCAGACGTCATGCATGCGAAGCTGGATTGTTGGAACATTCCAAGCCAATCCAGAAAGTCAGTCTGCAGTCGAAAATGGCAGCACATTCAAATATCTACAGTGAACTCAAGACTTTGGACTGCGGTATCCAAAGCACGATGATCTTTACTCTCTTCCTATGGCGCGCATTGATGCAACGGGATTGAAGCCAGAAGTGTTTGTACGATTGGAAAAGCAGCCAGTGGTGAGCATCATATGGCATGTGCAGCACCTTGGGTTTAGCGAGGATAGCTAAAGTCTACTTCCTTATCTACATGCAGCAGAAGCGGTATCATGTGGTCAAGAAAGATCGCTGTTGCGCGAACTTCTTCCGATGATGCAAACCGGCAAGACTTTCAAATCAATTTTCACCTCCTATCTCCATTACGAGAGATAGCACATAGTGCCATCAAGATCTGCGCCAACATCAGTCAGGCATTCGCTAACGACCAAAGCACATTCTATCAAACATACCGCTTCTTACGTGAACGTCGATAGAACAAAAGGTGAAATTGGAGTATGTTTCTTCCAAAGCAACAAAGCCGGTCTGATGCATTTACCAAACTCTATCAGAGGGAAGCGTCTGAATGAGCAAACAGCAGTTAGGAGTAGTCTCTCATGGCGTAGAGGATCAGCATATGCTCATACGTAAGATTGAACGTGGTTTCAGGAAAGTGCTATTGGGCATCTCGAATGCTGCAGCGCTAAGGTGGGAGCATCAGTCAGCATGAAAAGGATGTGACGTTAGGTCTCTCCAGAAGTCATCTCTGCTGCGGTCATGCGACAAGGTGATCTCTGGGGAGCACGTATCGTCAACCCTTTCGCCGTTGATGTCAAAGGCGGCGAGCGCAAAAGAAAGCAAAGCTGTTCTATAAGACAATCGAAGGAGAATATCGTCACATCACGCCAAAGGGAGATCGTTGGACAGTATTGTCATTGATGGCAAAGCATATGGAAAAGGGATTGCCATCCAGATGCAGCAGAAGAGCGCGTAAAGAACGCATCTACAGCTTGAGCTGGAGATGCAGCAGATCACCGCGGAAACAGTGGACAAAGAGGTTATAGCGGTAACGGAAGATGGAATACGTAGGCATCCTGTCAGGCGATAAAGAAAAACATAGCGTTTGGTCAGAGTCTGGTCGATGACACGCAGTGGAGAATACCAGCAGCAATCAGGTGCTGACTGAGTTGATTTATTGAAACGAAATTTCCTACAGCTCCATCATCTATGGATATGGATTCATGCTTTTTGTATACGATATCAGAGTTGCTAAGGTCACTTCGACGAGAAGTGATCTGCATAATGGAGGCTTTAATGGTGCTCTGCCTCTATAAGTCAAGCTCAAGGAACCAACGTGCTGGCCAAGAGTTATATATATATATATTCGTCGAATACATGATATGAACGTCAAGATCGGGTTTTGGACCCTCCGAATGCTCATATTATTCACCTGCACGCTCGCATAGCATGAAAGGGCTCGACGAAGTTCGCATGGATCTGTGTAACAGGAAACTGGAAGATAAGAATAAACCAATGAGAGACAGAAACATTGAAGCAAGTAGGCTTTAAATCATTTGAATAATAAAGGCCGAGATTTTAAACCATGTGCTAGTGTGGAACCTAAGACGCAGAGGATACGATGATTTGACGTATGTGGAGCGAAACCGTGTAGCTCTTTCAAGACCACCTTTCAATGATACGCGTACTTTCGCATAGAGCGATTCCATATACGTGCGACACCGTCCGCACCGCGAACGCGCACGATAACGACCTGCCCATCACACGTTAAAGCATCAGACTCGGATGGCCAAAGTAAAATTGCTTTATGCACCGTCTGATCCGAAAGTGCAATCGATGGTGATCGTGCACGAATTGCGTGAGTTTAATCAAGATGCGTGACGAATAACACAAGTAACGTGATGCGCCATCGCACGTTATTGCTCGTGCAAGTGTGCCTCAAGCGACATCCGTCGCATCTTTGAGTGCTTGCGATCCACTGGTGTATTCGGCACTGGACTTGCGCGAAGTTTATTTCATGAGTGGCCGCAGGGCACATATGTGGGCCAGTGTCAAAGTTTATTACATTAAAGCTCAGTCGAAAGCGTCTGGATTTTTATACAGCCCTGATGAAAATTTACTAATTTTAATTGCACAATATCACTGCAGTCTAAAGAAACAAAAACCCTGAGGGGCCAAAATTATTGGAAATATTGTAAAAAGAATACCAATTAATGCTGAATGTTTGAAGGCCTCATTGTTTCAATACAGGCGAACTATATAAAAGGAAAATATCATTATTCAATCGATGTAGGTTTGATCGAAGAAGGAATTTCTCTAAGGACATTTGTATGGACAGACGATAATGCTTACATCTGATGATTCTCACCCATGATGTCGCCTATCGAAGATGGTTGATCTACAGGTGACGTGAGTCTGAGATTATTCAAATGTAGTAAGAAACGTATGAAGAGACTAGTGTAACGTCTACAAGAACATATGAATCTGCAAGTTTCTATAGATCTCGGCCCGCTTTGCAATCATATTATTGCTCGTAGATCATACAAGAAAAGCACGATAGAAATATATGCGAAGCTATCTATCATTGAAAGTGCACATGACGATGCTTGTCAGAAAGAAACAATATACACGGGTGCACACACGTGATGCTGAATGGCACATATTCTCTCAAGTCCTGATTACTTCATATTTAGGTCACAAAGGTGTCTACTATTGTTTCGCTGGAAATCACTCCTAGGCCCACAGGTGAGACCCCCACATGAGTAGGCATAGCTACTTAAGAAGGACTCGATATCCAGCATACTGAGTAGCCACAGTAGGAATGAGGAAGTTACTTTGATACTCCCATTGCTGCATAGATCGCCAGGTTCACAGCATCCAGCCCTTCTCGACCACAGACAAGAAGTAGGGCACGTAGGACTCTGCAGCAATGATACCACTGATTTGAGGCAAGGAATGGCTATAGAGCATCAGACTGATCACCATGAGTGCATTGGCCACCACCATTGGCATGTAGCTAGACACGACGCGTCACATTTCTCGGGAACAAGATGGTATCGTTGATCATCGCCAGCATGCACAGTAATGAGTGGAGAGCACCCGAATCCTTCCACGAGCATTGTAGAGTGACACGTCACCGGACTCTGCCTCGCCTGTTTCCCGCTAGCACCTCTTCCACCAGGACATGACGATGACATATAGGGAGATGAGCATCTCAGTGAAACAAGGCTTTCTCGTAATAACTGGGAGTGCAGAGGCACGGGACGTAATTGGATTAGGGAATACCAACGAGTATAATAATCACCACTCTCTCTCTCCTCTGTGTGCACACATGAGCGGCCTTTTGTTCCTCCACGTGTTTCAAACTACTAGTACAGCCACGTGGCCGTGGTCGGTCCACTGAAGCAACCATCAACCCAAATTCGAAAATAGGGAAATAATTATATATATTTTTAATGGTACTAATGCAGAGAGCGAAAAGGTGTAATTGGACTCACGTATACACACCTGAGTAGTAGTAGGTCACATGATGTGCATCTTTACAACGTATGAATTATTCAGTCCAGTAGAGATGGGTTTGCTCTAAAACTTCTCCATTGGGTGGATCATGACTCATATAGCAGGTGAGACATGATGCTATAATGTATATGAGCATACTTTCTCACCTTTCATATGATCTCATGATTGCTTTGATGCTTTTCGCACCCAGTCCTGCAAAGACTTGGACAAAGGTCTCACTTAGCCAGGTAAAAATCCCCATACGCGACTATGCACATAATTTTTTAGTGTGCAAGGACGAGTCCAACCTGCTACTTCTTCCGTATGCTGCTAAAGAAATGTAGCATATAATTATTCCCATATCGTCGGGTTGATGGTTGCTCGTGTAGTCTCGACCACCTCAACATGACGTGCAATCTGTTTCCAATCGTTGAAAGCCACTGGGAGAGAGTATAAAAACCCTCCATGTGTATGGCCTAAGGGGGAGAGAGAATATATTTGGAGCATTATGCTCGCTGGTATTCTATCCAAGTCTCATTCCTCCCGTGCCTCACGCCCTAGCTCAAATATAGGAAACTCCTTGTTTCCTGAGATGCCTCATCTCCTATATGTCATCTCGTATGCACCAGTTTGGAAGGAGTCTTAGCGAGGCAAGGCGCGATGGATCCCGACGTCACGTGTCAGACATCTGGAAGATCGTGGAAGGATTCAGTGTGATCCTCTCCATCTGCAGCCTCAGGATACGTTACTTATAATAAAAAGTACCATCTTGTTCCCGAAATACTTGCTATGTCGTCTCACATACATGTGAAAAATGTTATTTAAGCATTCATTATGATGTATCCGATGTTTTATATCAATTTCACTAACATTTAGAGTAGATATGTGTCAGCGCCACCCATTCCTCTCGTAGCTCGCTTTCCTTCTTGTCTCTTTCGTGTTAAGAAGGAAGGATTCGCTGTTGGGGTTTGAAACTTCATGGGATTTGCTTCAACCGTAGGACCTCCGGGATAACTTCCTCATTCTACTCTATTTAGTTTTTTCCCGTAACATGCATGGTTGTGTGAGTCCTTCTTAAAGACAGCATGCCTCTCGCCCGTGTGTAGGTTGTAACCCACCGCACCTCTAGGGTGACTTTTCCCTAAAGCTGTGAATCGGCGATCCGCCGGGGATCTACATTCTTGTGACCGCCTCGTTGGGGTGCTTTCTACCTGCTTTGGTAGGTTGCCGTCAGCTTTTAACTTTCATTTGCAAGCCCAAAGCTTTCACTTTTTCTCGTACTAGTCCATTCTCGCTCTTATCCAGGCTTTGTCCTTTGTTTTTTCATCATTTACCTCTTGCACGTCAGCTTTTTTCAGCATTACTATGCCGCGTATACACGCAATTGTTTCTAAAGGGACCCTGCGTAGGCAAGGCTCTCTCAGCACGTACGCGTATGCATGCCGGTTGCTAAACAGAGAAGCAGCGTATACCTCGCAGTATTTCTGAATTTTTGGGTTTCTTGACTTTTTGGTCCTTTCATTGCGATCGCAGACTTGTCTGCAAGCACTTCAGCATCTCCACCGGATCCTGAAGCAGCGATTTCCGGCTCTTTCCTCTTCTCGCTTGATTGAAAACTAGCCTTTTGTGGCACAGCGCTGTGTCGTGCCGGGCATCAGGTTTGAGTACCAAGATAGCTTTCTGAGCATTCTCGTCGTTCTCGCTTTTAATGCGCACGCTGAGCTCCTCGCTTTCACATTCACTCTTTCCCCGTCTTTGTGTTTTGCTTCGCACTAGCCATTTTGTGCTCGTTTCTTGATTGGTTTTCTTGAGTTCGAGAGGCTGTGGTCTGGTTGCAACTTTTGAAGAGTTTTTCTTGCTTTCTTCGAAGTCTTTGCTTTTGCGTGCAGTTTATACTATTATTCTGAGGCTCAGGTAGCCGTGTTTTCTTGTCTCTCTTTTTTCTCTCATTGACTCTTGCCAGCCAGAAGAAGCCATAAGTGTTTGGAGCATCGCTGAAGTTTGTGTTTTGAACAAGCCTTCTGTTTGGTTTGATTTTGAGCAGTGTTGGTAATGCAGCTCTTTCTCTAGACTAAACAAAGTCTTCAAAACATATATATGTGATTTTTGTTTTTGCATTTCAAAAGTCTCCAAAAAACATTTTTTCTCTTGCATATTTGCTTTTTGTTGTTGCATTTTCATTTTCGTTTTTGCCATATATTTTTTGAAGCTTTTGTGAGGGTTTTCTTGCTTTTGGTTTTTTGCTTTGATAATTGGAAGGCTGGATTTGTTATTCATTTCTTCTTCTTGCTTTTGAGCATTTTTCGTGTCCTCATATTAAGATGTTTCTTTGATTTTCGGGAACTAGCTCCTCGACAAATCTCAAGAAGAGTTGCAAACCGACATGAAATTTTTGGGCAAATTTCACTCTCGCTCTTAGAGATCTGCATCTTAGGATTTGCATGCTTGTAGTGATTTGCATTAGTTGCTTTTAAACATTTAGTCAATTTTCAGTAGTTTTTTGTGAGTGTGAGTTTGCTATTTGAAAAGAAAAATACAATTTCTTTAATCTCGTAGAACCGTGTAGAGATCAAGCTCATCGAAAGACAATCAGATCTGCACCTAGTTAAGCTGTTTATTAATTTCTCTCGCCAAAAGCATCATCATAAGTTTCATCTCCGTATCCTCGTGACTGAACATAAACTGCCTCATGAAAATAAGCGTATTTAATTCTAAAATCAACTAGCAAGTTTTCTATGTCATACACCAACCATCTCAGGTCGTAGGGCTCTCGGATTAGGTGAGTGGAGAGTCACAAGGCCGCTCAAACAAAACATAGAAGTTGATTAACAGAGCGAAATCCAACTCTCGTTAGGTGGATTCAGAAAGCTCTCCTCCGCAGATCAAGCGTGAGAAGCGAAGCGTTCAGAAGAGGAATACCCCTCCGACATTAGCCGGGTCCCACCTCACGACCATTCCGTCTCGGTCTGTCTAACACTTCGATCGGCGCGCATGAGTTTCCACTCCCAGGTTCCACACAGGGACCTGCGCGAATACCCGTGGTACTCCGAGGGCAAGGTGACGCCGCATCACTTTCAGCCAGTGCGCATTTCCTGTGCTCTCACGAAGCTCGGTGCTGGAGCCGAAAAGGTCGTCGTCAGGGAGGTCTGGCGTAACTATTTCGATACCTTCGCTGTCGGTCAAGCTCTCTAGGCCCTAGTCCTCCTGCAGATCATCGGGAGGTCCTTACATTTCGCTTTTTCCGTATTTTCGGTGTCCGGTCCTCTATCACCCAGAGTGAAACACTCTGGAGTGTTGTCTGTTTGACTGCATCTCAGTGATTTTTATTTCTAGCGAGTTCTCTTTTCCTCCTAAAGTTTCCTAGCTTTTCACTTTTTCGGGAGTCTCAATTTAAAATCTATAAAAAGTGGCCGACTCGAGCGCCTCGTCGGTCGACGAGAATCCGGGTTATCTCCTCGAGAGTCCGTAGCCTTCTTCGAGAAGGCGCAGGAGCGTATTTAGCCGGTGGTTACCACCATGGCATCTAACGCAGTTGGAGAGAGATCCTCCTGGCCGCAGGTCTCAAAGGTTTCATAGCTAATTTCGTGTGTCGGCTCCCGAGAGGAGCGTTCGCGCTCACCTCGCAAGTTTTGTTTCCTCGTGAAGAATATTTTCAAATTGAAGACGTACTCCGAGCCTCCGGCGGTCGTGTCCATCTCCTCTTCCTCCGACTGTCCGTTCGGCGGTTCGGAAGACATCGTGACTCCGAGTCTCGCAGGACCGCGGCGGATCTTCCGTATCTTTCCTATCTTTCGACGCACACGACGGGAACGCGGCCTCGCAACGTGAGTGCTCAGCAGTGGTCTGTCACATTTCCGTTGAAGGAGCACTATTGCTCTACCTCCGACGCCCCTAGTGTTGCGCTTTTGGCTCGCGTTTCACCCAAGCACATGCTTCTCTATTCCGTCCCTTTCCGTTCAGAGGATGCCCTCTAGCTGGGAATCCCTCTTTTTCCTTTTTCCGCCGCCGTGCACCGGATCTGCACCCTACGTCTCTCATGGCATAGTGGATCGCCCTTATTTTCAGTGGTCTCCTTTGGGACCGGACACATTCCTAGTTCCAATCCTTCTTTAGGGTCGTTTCCGTTTACGTCCCGCACCCGCAGTTTCAACCCCTTGGTCCTGCAAAGTTCGGCTCACTTTGCGTATGCAGGAATCCCGTGTTTACTGCTTACGTGCGGAATCGGCGTACGCAGTCATCAAGGGACATGCGTCTTTCCCTCTCGTCGAGTGCTTACCGAGACTCTTTTCTCCTCTTTTCTAATGCCTCGGAACCCCCTATCAGCTCTCCTCTTCATTTAATACTTCAGCGAACTGTCCGGGGCTTTGGTAATCTCCGCGTTGGGAGGAGGTTCTTCTCCTTTTCTCTACGAGTCCTTTCGGCAACCTCGGTGCCTTATCAAATCCAGGCTGTCTCCTTTTCAAAATGTTGGGAATCCATCCCATCAAGGATGGAATCCTCGTGCTCCGCCTCACTTACCTTTTCCGGCAATCGTCAAACTTGCCGATCTCGACCGAAGTTGACTAATGATCCGACTTTCGTGATGGTCCCGGGTGCACTCCACGACCAAACTTCCTTCGTATATTCCAAAATTTGAAGGTAAGAATGGGGAGGATCCTACTGACTACATCACCACTTTTCCACTCGATGGTGTTCTTCGAACTCGATTCGATGATTCGATTAGGTTGAGATTATTTTGAACGGCACCCTACCCGTCACGTCGCCAATGGTATATCGAGTTAATCTGCAAAGCCCACATTTGGAGAATCAGTCACAGCATTTTCTAAAATCGTCTCGCCTGTCCGTCGGACATGAGGTCAGACCCACTCCTCGCTAATTTTAAGCAGGATGAGGCAAATCACATTTTTTATCACGATTCGGAAATGGAGGAGAAGGAAGAGCTTTGCCCAAAGCTCATATTCCATGAGACTCTCTCGAATGGGTTTCTGAAAATGTCCAGCAACATGAGCTCAGCAAGATGTATCCCTATCCGGGTATTTTCCGAGGAGTGTGCCATTTTTAGGGCCTAAAGTACCGGAACCACCTATTCTCGACTCCGACTTTTATAAATATTCTCCCCAATGTGTCCCTCGCTCCAAATTCGGATTTATCGAAAACTAAACCCGGCCCGGCATGGTGATGGCTTTTCGGATCGATCAATCAGTGGTGCAACATGCACTGCCTTTCTCAATCGTGCAGCAGCTTGTCTTTGCACCGCTTCCTTCTAGTCGATGTGCTCGTAGTCAGGTCACCTCTCCCAAGCCTTCTTGTCCATAAATGTTGTCCAAGCTTCCGATCCCAAAGGAAATCAATCAACTGGCGGGAGGAAGAAGGGACTGAAATAACAAGAAGCTGAAGGGCAAGAACGGAAGGCAATGCAAATAAAACCAACGAGCGAGTCGTGAGGGTCAAAAGGAGAAGAAGAAAGTGAAGTTTCCATGCAAGCCATGGGCCGGAGACCATCTCACACACCTTTGCCCTAGCATCTGGGATGCCTCGCACAGCAGTCAGCTCGCAGAGGGTTCTTCTAGTTCCCAGGCCGTGTTGACAAACCTCTTTTCCAAGGGCAACAATTAAGTTTGCCGGGCGCGAGCTGAAATCCCAGGGCTTCCTTTCGCACCCGTGAAGGGGAAATTCCACCAAAGCATTTGCATGATGAGTGCTCATGCGTGATATCGCCACGAGAACCCAGTGATTATGGCGGAAAAGAGTCTTCGAAAGCCAAGGAAGTTCTCCGATGCCACCGAGCCGTCTCCACATTACGAAGCCTCACCGCTGAGTTTATGCGATGCCCAAAGTATCTTCTGCCGGTCAACGTATTCATCCAAACGCTCAGGGCTGCCTGCGTGACCACTCGATTGTGGAAGATCGAAAGCAGCAGCAGAGCTATGCCAGCCCTTAGAGCACCTCAGCCTTTGTCCGGCTCGCCGCAAGCTTGGCCACCGCCATCGCTATTGATCCAAAATCTTCTCTCTCGATTTACTTTTGATACGACCATTTCTTTAAGAAGATACTTCCTCATCACATGGCTTTTCATATTAAATCATCGGGATCGAAGTGAAATATCTTTCGAACGGTTGCCGATGAGGGTGCTTCCACATGCGTGATGTCTCTCGCATGCCGGAAGACACTTGATCTCTCCCAAATTTGTCTTCCATCTCAGCATCAAGCCGTACCGCGCTTCGCATGGTCATTCTCACGCGACCCTACGAAACTGTCCCGCAGCGCCATCCGTGTTGAAAACCACCACAGAGAGGCTGAGTGGGTAGTAGATGCAAACCTTTGGACTACAACTCTCTCCGTTGGGGAGGAACTCGGGATTTATGAGATGGATGCCATTGCATCCTCATTATTTTGGATAGTATGTTTCCCCCACGAAGGGAGGATCATTACAAAGTGGGATCAACTAGACCGTCCTCCTCAGGACCTCGAATGCATCTTCCGACCTATCCGTTCCCAAATTTGTAATAATACTAAGGCGCCCGTTGAGAATTTAGGAGTGGGAATGTATTCTTCCTCGATGGGTACTTTCGATCTTTCCTTCCTCCTCACGCGCACAGCTAATGTTATTTCATCCTCCAAGGTTCCTTCAAGAGAGCTCCTCGCAACTCGTCATTTTTCGGGATCTTTGACCTTACCTTCCCCTACCGCCACATTAGCGCGAAAGGTCAAGTGGGTGGGGAATGGGCAGAGCGATTTCTGCACCGAGACTGCATGGAGCTGCCTGTAAGCTGACACCGCGTACCGATCTCAGACCCTCTTCACTCGAAGAGGTTGTGATGGCGATGTGGCTCCAAGCTTGGACACGCCAGTTCTTCACTTTCAGTCAGATCTGCCTTGAGCCACTCTCTCTTCCATCCAAGAGGCCATCTCCGGAAGCCATGCCGTGTGGACATAGACCGACGATTTGCAACATCGGTCTGCGTCCTACCTCGATTTGAAACAAAGTTGAAACGAGTCCCGAGACCTCCGTCTCTCCTCGGTCCACGTGCACCCAGCTCTTTGAACCTGGCACCAACATAGCTGTATGTCAAGGGAACATGGCATATGATCTCTCCTACTATCCCTATGAACATTTCCGTGGATCCCACATTACCGAGAATGCTCCTCACTGAGCCGCAATGTTCCCGTGAAGAGGTCACACTTTATACCGAGCTCAAACAGAGGCAGAGTATGCAGAGAGGCATTTTCTGGTCTCATGAGGAAAGCTGCCTGGAATAGACCCATCTATTGTCCTCAAAGACGAGAGATCAAGACGTGCTGTTCCTACGCCGGTGCAGGGCAAAAACTTCATCCGGTCAATTTAGCGCAGCCACTATCATAGCGAAGCCGGGAAAGAGTTTCGCTTTGGTGCGATCACTTCCCCGTTCCTCCGACCGGAATGGGTCTCAAACCCCGTTCCCGTAGATAAAAAGCAAGGAACGATTCAGAGTGCACTCGATTTCAGACAGACCTAAATAAATCATGTCTCAAAGACAATCACCACCCACACCATTTATCGATCGCATCATTGACAAGTGTGCCGGCAATGAGGATTTTTCTCCTTCATGGACGGTTTCTGCGCGATATAATCACACTATCCGACCTTAAAGATCAACTGCTAAGACTTCTCGTTTTCTCCCCTCGAAAGGCACGTTTGCATATAAGAAGATGCCTTCGGTCTTAAAAATGCTCGCCGCCTTTTAGCGGGCCCATGTCTGCCACCTTCCACGACATCAAGAAGATTATCTGAAAGGCATATTTAGACGATCCCAGTTTCGCCAGCTCCCGAAAGAGGATGGATCATCTTTGGTCACGCTACGAGCAAATATTTGAAAGATGTCGTTTTTATAAAATTCATTGAATCCCAACAAGTGCGTTTGTCGCTGTCACATCGAAATGGCGAGCAGATTCATTGTGTCTCAGGGAAGGGATATGCAGATCCCTTCAGGCTGAGTGCGGGCACTTCGCTGCCTCCCTGCCTTCCATCCATCACCAAAGTCTTCAAGTGTGAAGCCCCACTTTCTTCGAGACGATCGCTCAATTGCGCTCGAAATTACAAAGGGATATATGAGACTCGTTGAAGAAAGGAGTTCCTTTTCTTTGGACGACTACGCTCGTACTGCCCATTCGATGCTTTGAAAGGCGTTGGACTCTGCCTCCTACGAGTCCACCTGATCATAGCGTAGATCTTCTTCTTTGTATCTCGGGCAACAAAGAAGACACTACCATCCAGTAGGGTTCTAGATCGATAGTTGATGATGCGCCTAGTAGCCATGTTATTTAGTACTCTTAGCCGAGGATCGCAGGATTCTAAACTTCCGAGTACACATCGATAGAAAAAATCAGCCTCAGCGTAGAATTCATGCTATGCAAATTCGACTCCTAAGGATTACATTATTCTTTCAAACTTATAAGCTTTAAGTCATGCGTCAATCCATTTTGCGCTCGTCTCAAAGGGCATCCTACACAGTGATTAGGGGCAAGCAGAGTGCATGGATCATGGATTTTTGCCAGAATTTGATCTTGGAGTTCATGTCCGGCCAACCCAAGAAATCATTAGCTTCCTGATCAATTGGATCCTCAAGTCAGTTCCTGGTGGGGAGAGATGATCTATGATGAGTCCTTTCCGGATGAACACTTGTTTCTTATCTCTCCATGGACCCTATAAATGTATCCTATCGTGGTGCCTTGTATCGTGAATTTCTCCCTACCTTCTTTCTCGAAAGATGAGCATCGTAACCACGTCACTCGCCAGGAATTATTTGATTATTGCGATGCTTCTGAAAACCATCTGCGGGTTGATTCAATTCTAAGACGCTTACTTATCTCTCAAGCAGCGGCAGGTTGTGCTCAATGATTCCCTACAAAGCAACTCAGTGTCATTTATCGAGGCTGCACAGAAATGCCCAAAAGATCTGAGCAGTGTCGGAGCCTTTTGAGCCCTCGATTTTCGGCAAGATTGTATTTGACTCCGCCAAAGTGCTGTGTCGTCATCCGTGTCAGGTTTATACTCGAAAAATATCGCGCATCATCCAGACGTTTGGGCCAGCATCGTTATCATTGACCCCTTAAAAGGGGTATTGATTTATACTACTTTTGTGACCGCCTTCAGCTCAAGCCTCAAGCGTTATTATAGCAGATAGACTACATTTTTACCAAGTGCCTCGCTTATACATGGCCTACTTTGCAGAATGATGGTGAGACCGCAACTCGTTCCTTTTCAACCAGTTATCGCTCATTTTGCATTCCTGTGAGAGATTGTCACCGACCATGCTGCAAGCCATTTTCGTGAATAGTATGATGGCCGAGTTGGCTCTCAAATTGTGGCCTCCCAGGCAGGAGCATTCATCTCCATATTATCCTCAGGCCAATGGGTATGAAGCCGAGAACATCCTTTGAAGACAATTCTTCAAAGGACAATTGATAAAGCTAGATCCAACCGGCATGCTGCGCTATATCCCGCACTTTGGGCATACAAAGATCGTGCCGCGAAAACTCGCAACCCGTGCTTTACTTCCATTTTCGCTAGTGCACGCGGTGGAATCGTATTTCCTATTAAATGCGAGATTCCCTTCTTCTTAAATTAGGCCGTTGAACTTCTTCAACACTCTCTGAGTTCCAAGGCACGTCTCTTCCTGCATCGGAACATCTCGATGAGCAAAGGACATCCAGATGCCGCCGTACGATGAATGAAGTGCATAAAAACCGAGTAAAAGTTCAATACGATAAGGTGAGTCAAGCCCAGGGTCTTCTCTGAAGGTGACCTTGTCTGGTCTATGCCCAAGCAGTGATGCGCCGAGCCGAGCCCATGGAGCATGGCCCTCGTCGCTCATAGTCCTTACGAAAGGAGCGTATACCTTGGTTGATTTCATGGTAATCGAGGTCGTCTGAGCTCCGCAAGTCGCTCCTCTATTTGAAGAAGTATTGCGCCCAGGCTTTGGTCTGCATGTTTGCTTTTGTATATAGTATTTTTTTCTGCACATATCCGATTGATTTTCATCTTTTGATGAGTTGAGATGTTGGATCCGTCAAGCGAAACAGTTGCTGGATGTCATGAGCTCATTTTGGTTTCACCGATGGTGCTAGTAGACACACCTTTAACTTAGCTCTCCATGCGCTTGGGTGCTTCATTATCCATCCGATCAGCCATTAGTGGGCATCAAGAGGTAATCGCACTGGTCCCGTCGTCCAATAATATTGTAGCAGTAATACACTCAGCTATTATCCATCGACTCTGTAGGCAACATATTTGGGTGTTGATTCGCTGGTAGTTTTCTTGGACTTCTGTACCGTGGTGTCGCAATTGAACAGCCATTGCTATCATGCATCGAGATCCATTTTTATTACGATTGTCTCCTGAGGGTACGTTTTGTTACAAAGGTCATTTCAATTTTACATCCTTCTTCATCATATTCCTCAGAAAGTCAGCACTATGGTCTACACTCTAAATGGCTAATCAAGCATTAGGATTGGAGCATATTAATCTCATCTCCATACAATAATGTTCTTTAATCATCAAAAACATCATACATTTTACTGATACATGTCACACCACATTCAACATATCGCTGTATATATATCAACAGCAGTGCTGCTCTGACATGTACACTTTGATCCAAGTGGTATACATGCAAACTCGTTTATGCATCATGCTAGCAAAAGAAATATACAAGCCATCTCAATACATAGACATCTGCCTACCCCGAGGTCCTGCCTCGTAGTCTGTCAAGTGAGAACGCGGATCGGCGAGCAACCTGCCATTGACAACCTCGGGCCTCCAGCACCTACCACCCGTCTCTCGATGGCTTCCGTGCAAAGTCCTCCACATCAGCCACAGGTATTTGGCGCCAGTCCCTCCAAATTCCTCGGAGGACTCCAGGGTCCTATCCGAATCCACGCACCGTTTCTCTGCCACTGGCAAGGCTTCGTGGCGTGGAGACCCTCGCATTCGAACTCGGTCCACACATCTCGAATCGTGATCGTCCCACCATCGGCACTATTGTGAATCCAACTCAAAAACATGTGTTTTTTTTCATCAGATGTTTCATATTTGAAAAAATCCAAAAATGGTATAAGCCACAACCTTTTTGCAAACCGACCAACGTGCCCATGTCAGTTCTGGTGGAAGAACTGATTCAGACCGTTCACTAAGTCCATCCCGGCATAGTGGACAGTTGTCCACCGTGGATGATTTGTTTCTCCCCACTCACTGACGACCCATCGTCCCATGTGCGTCCGTGTACCTTCACTCACAATCACATCATGTCCGCCCAACGGCATCTTGGGGTCCCGCGGGCGCCACCAGCAGGAGACGACTCCAGCCTCACGTGCGTGAATTCTTCCCAAAGAAGGAATGTTGTCAAATGTACCATGAAAGCCAAAAGTGTTTTGGTCTTTCTTTCGCGGATTGGAGGTCAACTCGTTGTCACAAGTCCAAGTAGTAGGGTATGGTGCACCAATCATACACATGAGTTAAACATTCTACCGCTATGCTCATTTTGCGTCCCGGATCGCCTGATGTAGGAGAGGCAGACGCTGACCTCCGCCGATGGTGAAAGGAGTGATTTGAATGTGCAAAATCCCATGAAGAGTCACTGAAATCCGAGTTCCAACATATTTTGGAACCGGGTTTCACCAATACACGTGACACAGCTCTCCACCATGACTCTCCCGTGTGGTTTCCGTGCAGCCATCGGTTTCTCCCATCCGGAGACACATTAATAAAGTATATGTCCTCTCCACTTCAATGCGTAGTGGCATCTGATCTATCACGAAATGCTTCCTTTGTCCGGGTTCCGTAATTGACGAGCATTTCTAGCAACCGGAGACTGCTTTTTCATTATTTAGTAATTTTTAAAGAATCTGAACAATCCGCAGTCCCAAGGATATTTTGCACCGCTTCGATCTCGCACGACCTCTCTGGTCAATTACGTTTATGCTTCACGCTTCTCCCTGATGATCTATCCTCGGGAAAATTTCCATGTAACCATGCATTAGCCACGCTTTTTTAAGTTCTTCACCGCAAGACACGCGTACTTTAATTTTCTTTGCAGCACGCATGTGCAGTACGTGAGCTGCTCTCATCGAACGCGCGTATGCGCAAGTCCGCATTTCTTTTATGCAAGTGTTTTCGAAAGCTCAAAATTGACTTAATTTCTATCAAACTCCATACGGACAGACGATTTAAAGGACGACTAGTAGCCCACCTGCGGCGTTGATTCGACTCGCTCGGCTGTTCGATTTCGACGCAAAGCAGCTTTTTTGCTCCGCAGCACTTTCTTTTTTCCAAATCAAAGAACGCAATAATGAGAACCAACATGAGGCATCGGAGTCTGGTTTGTCCGTGTAAAACATTGCAAAATTTCTCGGCAAAAATTCATTAGAATGTCTGCATGTATCTCTCTCTAAGTCGTACATACTCGTCAATGCTTGGAAGTGCCCAGCTTTGGCATAAGCTGTCACATCTTTCACTCGTATATTTTGAGAGATTTTTTCTCAAGTTTTGATCCATGATTTCCACCTGCGTCGCATGGAGTAAGTGTGATCTTCAATCGTAAGAAGCAAAGCAGGTTAGGGAAATCGCTTCCTCCGAGAAGTATTTCAGAAGCCAGCCTCGTTACCATCACTTGCCTCAGGGTCTCATCCTCATCAAACATGATTAGTTACAATCATATCTTCACTCTGTCGACTATTTAACTCGTTGACTTCTGACGTAGAGCTCTTTCCTTTACATGGGCTTCCTGGCTAGTTCCTGCACATCACTTGTTGCCCATGCCGCGTTTTATGTAGGCTCGGGGAGTCCTCCTAGACCTCGTCATGTTCTGCTGTGCTGACAGCTTCATTCTTCTCTCTCGTCACTATCATTTCTTTCTGCTTTTACTAGAGGATCCTCGGTGTTGTTAAGCTATGTCTGTCACGTTTGCATATTACGTTACTGCTTTGTCCCGTCTTTAGCCAGCTTCATTTGGACCTCATTAGCCAAGCCAAATTCTTGACCTGACTCTTCGTATAAGTTGTATCCATTGCAAAGCACTAGCCTCAGTCATGACTTGACACCTTTGCATGGAGGGAACGTTCTTCCAGGCACTATCATTTACCAAGCCACCACCTTGCATTTGGCATAGGATTGTTCCATCCCAAGAAACTACGTGCATTTTGGATTTTTTTGACACTGCCTTCTATCTCATTGATACTATAGCATTTTTATTCTTTTTTAGGCTTATTATATGACAAAGACACAAGCAGATATAACAAAAAGAGCGGGAACGTGAGATGTATCCCCGTTTGTTTTCAGCAGTAGGCGCAGTCGTGCTACGTCGCCTCGACGAAAGCCACATACCACTTGTATATATCTCCTCTCTCATCAGACGGTTTTAGTTTTGACCTAGGTTCCTCGGCTTTCCTACCATGTTTTCACTTCTTTCGCAGTTCTCGCTGGATATCTCTCTCTAATCATATGGAGAGTTTGTTCATCTGGCCCTACATACCGTACTTTATACAAAGTGTCACTTTTACCATGCGTCAATACCACGAGTCGTGCTCTCTGTTCATGCGGAAGCTCTAACCCGAGTGGCGCCATTCCTCATGTCTCTCGACCTATTATTCAGCACTGGCTGTCAGCAACTTGTCATGTAATGGCTACGTTCAACAAGACCGTATATTTTGGCTCGCTTCGCCAGTTGTCTGAGAAGGTCCCCATTGACTCTCACGGCCAAGTAGTTTGTCTCTTATCGACCACGACACATCATTTAGCTCCGAGGAGAAAACGGGAGCCGCACTGGCCTGTCGTCCATCATTGATAGTGACCCTGTGCTCAGCATTTGATCATGCGTTCATGGGTTCTAGGAGCCTGTGAGCCTTCGACGTCACGACAGCATGGTCACGCTCGGGATTCGTGGCAAGACCTTTCGATTTCGGGCCTGGTCTGCATCGCTGGATTTCTCGCCTCACGCGTCGCCTTTCATATGGTTGCTGTTCGCAGGTTTTCTTCCGTGCACCAGCCTTTCATCTTGTGCATGTCGGAAACGTACTTTGGTTTTGCAGGGTTCCATCACTCTCACTTCATCCGATTCCTCACATGCTGGCTCGCGAAGTCGCACTTGCACGACCGATGGGATGCCTCACGTGCCTTCCTAGCAGATCTTTTCGTCCACTCCGACTGCATCGCTCCTGAACAAGGTCTGGAGTCTTTTGTTGTCACAGACTGGTCATGCGGGCCACGCGGCGTACTCTTCTGCCATCGACAACAGGACTCATCATTGCCTCCGATTGGCAGATCTCTTTCAAGTGTTCGACTTCAACTCGTCCATTCGTCACTGTTGATTGCACCGGGGCACTCTCGTACACCATGATCGCTTATCGTATGGCTTTCCGCGTCGGCTAGTGCATACATCATCGACCGCATCCCACGCTGCCACATTGGCGACTTCAGCGCTGATTCCTGCATTGAGTAGAATCCCAGCCATCGTGATCGGTGAAGACCTCAAAGTTGCATCGCAGATTTTCGGTTCACTTTTGGCACCACTCAGCTTCTCGGGCAAAGGATGCCGTCCACCCTTATATGTTTCATTTCAAAGGCTATGCAAGACTCGTGTGTGTCGCTCAAGTTGCGTGATTGTACCATTTGTTCCACCTCCTATGATCCAAACATGGAGATTCTATTATCTCTTTGATCGTACATCCATGTGCACCATCTTTGATCAGACTTTTCTATATGTGATAATCTTTGGACATTGATTCGAACTTTGCACTTCCTGCGCCATGCTCAGTATGATTCATCATGTACTACTCAGTACGCGTACTTGCATAAGTTTGATCTATTCGTCTACTTTCTATATGATTGCCATTTGGACCCAGGCATGGGTATGCCCGCCTGCGCAGAGTTGACTCTCTTCCTGCTTTTCTTTCATCGTTTTGGCAGCTGAAATCACTGTGAAGTCCTCTGTCCTGCGAAGTCTCTTCCATGTGCATAATACATTTCACATCATGTACCCCTTCTTACCTCATATACTAGCATCTGCTGGTAGCATCATTTCTCACCTTCATATGATTCATGATTGCTTGATGGTTTTGGGCACCCATTCCTACGTACTTGACAAATTCACTTAAAAATAGTGTAAAAAATCCCCACTACACGACTATGCCCGTATTTTTCGTGTGTATACGCGAGTCCAAATTTCGCACTTTTCTCGTATGCCATTACAAATTATAAAAAAAGTATAATTATTCTCATTTTCGGCCTGCGTTGATGGTTTCTGTAGTTCTAACCACCCCAAAGACGCGGCCAACCGCCTCAACTGGTGAAACTACTTGGAGGGAGTATAAACCCCCTCATGTGTATGGCCTAAGAGAGAGAGAAAGTGCTGAGATCATACTATGTTGGTATTCCCTATCCAATTTCCCGATTCCCCATGCCTCCCAGACTTTCCTCTACCATTGCTGTGGAAACCCTTTGCTTTCTCTGAGATACTCATCTCCCTATGTCATCTCGGATGCACCAGCTTGGAAGGAGTCTTAGCGAGGCAAGGGCGGATCGGACCGACGACGGTCTACTCCAAGATCGTGTGTGATTCAGTGATCTCTCCACTCATTGTACATGCTATTTATAATAAAAAAGTACCATCTTGTTCCCGAAATACACGTGTTAGTGTTCTGCCATATATATGTGAAAATTGTTATTTAAGCATTCATTATGATTTATCTCATGTTTTATATCAATCTCACATAACATTTAGAGTAGATATATAGTTGTACAAAGTCCATTCCTTTCGTGCTTGTTTCTTCTTGTCTGTGTTACAGCAGGGAAGGACTGCTATTGGGGGTGAAATCCCCGTGATTTGCTTCAACCGTAGGACCCACTGATAACTTCCTCATTCTACTCTATTTAGTTTTTCTGAACATGCATGGCTGTGTGAGTCCTTCTGGCAGCATGCTCTGTCTGCGTGGAGGTTGTAACCCAACGAACCTCTAGGGTGATTTTTCTCAAACAACTATTCTGCTATGAAGAATTGGGTAAAATACGTTTGTTGATAATTGAATAAAGGGTTGCATTGAAACTCGATTGATCCAAACGAAATGACAAACATGGTCTGATGAGAGTCCGAGGGGTTGAAGTCTTCGCCTGGGAAGCGAGCTCATGCCGCAGAAACTGTGTTATTTTCGTGGGGTTGAAGCTCCCTTCCAAGAAAGGGCCGGGTAAACGAGAGAAGGTTGTATCCTTCGCAGGGGAAGCATCGATGTCGATATGAGTTCCGCATCAACAGCAAAATTGTAGAAAAATTATGTATAATAAATATTGAAGACCGAGATTACAGACACGAGGGTTTTCTCCTAAATTGCTTTCACCTTTGAATTCTTGTGTTCATGTGTCTTACTCATATGTGATGGTTTATTCCCGCTTACATAAACATCCGATGAATGATAAAATAACCCTAAGAGAAGAATTAAATACATAATAAGATCACCGAATGCACTCTTGTTTTCTTAAGAATATACAAATAACCGGTTTTCTATAAAGTAGCCTAAGGGTTCTGGGTGGAAGAAAAGAAAAAGGCTTTTGGTTTGCTCAACACCGATTCACCTCTCAAAGATTTTTCCCAACAACATTGTCCTTTGGAAATAATGGATCTTAAAATGTTATAAGATCGTGCACTTTCACTCTAAGAAGAAAAGATGCTCTAGCCAAGAATGTTCTATCAAGTTGAAAACATGAATCAAAATCGCTCAACGTTGACAAATGTGTGACTAAGGACACACATCTATTCAACTCCACAAAAAGTGAAATCGCAGCTGCAAAGGTGAAATATGGTATACAACAAGTCGGAGCTCCAAACCATACATATGTCTCCGGGATGAAGCAACTAAAGCATGTCTAATAGCTAAAGAGGATGATATAATATTTCGTAGCAATAATGATCGACTAAGTAAGATTTTGCTGTAGATGCAAAGTGATTTCAGTAGGTATTTACTTGGTGAGCTAACATACTTCTTAGGCTTCAAATATCTCAGAAGAGAAAGGAATATTTATATGTCAAGCCAAGTACATCAAGGAAATGCTCAAGAAATTTAAAATGGAAGATTGCAAACCCATCCTTACTCCACGGTCACAGTTGCAAATTGAGTATAGATGACTCATCTAAGGATGTGGATCAAAGGTTGTATAGATCTATGATTGGTAATCTTTTATATGTAAATACCTTTCCCCTACCACGATTTATGCAAGCAACTGGACAATAGAAGATTCCAAGAAGTCACCAAAAGAATCATATATTATTTCCATCAAATGAATTCTTCAATATCCGAAGGGAACAAAAAAATATGGCTTGTGGTATCCTGGCATATCATTATTCATTCCTTTATAGATGAATATTGGGCAGAAGTGTTGATGATCATGAGAGTACTTTCGTGAATAATCTGAATATATTCGCTTTTAAGCTTGGGATTCTCCCAAGTTCTCATTAGATTTTCCTTATTCAATATAAAGGGGCAGTGGAAGTGTGTACAGTGTCCATAGGATGGTCTGTGTGTCATGGGGAGTTACCTCTGCCATTGATGTCAAATGGGGAGAGAATTTTGTAGGAAAGGTGTCATGGATCGTAGGGGAGTACTTGTGTTGCCATCAATGCCAAAGGGGAGATTGTTGATCGAGCTGCTGTCATTGATGTCAACCCAAGTGAGCACCAGTGGGATAACCCAATCATGGGAATTTTGACGCACCAAATTAATATATTCCGGGTCACTAATTCTTTTGATGGTTTCTACTTGTCGAGATTTTTTCGTTGATATATGGCACGCCATGTAATTTCTTCACGGTTTGAGAGATATTCATGTTCAAGCTTTGACCTCTCAGTTAGTGGGCTAAAACCCCATGGGGCTGTGGAAATGGGTCATTTAAAAGTCATAATTAATATTTTTTAAGCTCTTAAAATCTCTCCCACATTTACTTGTTGTGCTCCTCTCAACCTAAGCATTTATATACATTGTGATCGTCATATCCTCCTCATGCAAGGGATTTCGCCATATGAAACAGGTCATTGTGTAATTTTTCACTCTAACTATTTTTATACGAAGGTTTAGAAGCTAAAATGTTTATGAGGCAAAGCCAAAATCCCGAGGAAGCTTCGTGAAAATTTTAGATCAAGGTGCGCAATGTTTTTCGGAGATATGATATGTGAAAGTCGTTGTTTTTGCAGTTCTCCAAATTCATCTCAATGAATCGACCTTCGGGAAAATCTTCATAACTTCTTGGAGTATTGGATTGGAATTTTTGTAAAAATTGGGAGATATCGCACAAAGATTTCATTTATTCTCTATCAATTTCAGATCCAAATGAAGAAAAATGCTGACACGTGGCATGTTGTACAAGTTTGCTCTCACTAAATGTATCCATAATTAGGGAATTGTGAGAGATCGGGCATAACTTCTCTTGAAAGAATCCAAATTGGCCGACTCCGTGGCATTGGAAAGACGACCCTAGAGGAATACTACATCAAAATCATATATTGTGGATCCGAAATAATGTGATACACCAAATTCAATATCGAGCTCTAGAAGGCAAAGAAAAAGCCAGGCACGTGTTGTCAACCATCTACAGCGACCTACTTTTCTAGGAGGCAAAGCAAAGAAAGGTGCATTAGAGGGTAACATGACAAGAGAAACAACCAAGGTACATAACAATAATAATGCATCACATGAAGTCTTCAAGTGGGCATCACCGCATATAATCATTGTAAAGGTATCATTGTACTAAGTCATTGTAAATACATTATTGTAAAAATTGTATTTCAGTGTCTATCCGCTAGAGTTGAAGAGGCGTTGCTCTGTTGTCTAGGATCCACATTAGGTGGTTGTGTCATAGTTGGATTTATGTTCTAATGTGTCTTCTTCTTCTACATCATTCTATATCATTGTAAAGTGGACCATTTTCCCCGGGTATGAGAGTCCATTCTTCTTTTATTCTTTCTGCATAGTGGTAGAGTGGTGCTAGGATCAGAGTTGGTAGCCTCATTGGGTGTTGGGGAATCCGTTTAGTTTACTACCAAAATCTCGGGCGTTCTAGCGTCCATCCAAGAGTTGGAGAAGAATGCTTTTTCTAGATTCTAGGAAGTTGGAGCTTTATTTTCAATTGGAGTTGAATATTAAATAATTATTAGAAAAGCATTAGGTGGTTTTTGTCCCTGAGTGGGTTTCCACCTTAAAAACTATGTATATTTTTGTTTCTTTTGTTTTCTATTATCATTGTACAAACATTGATAATAATTGAAGATTAAATAATGCTCTAATTGAAAGGAATATTGATTCACTCAAGATTTCCAACATTTTCTAAGCCGTACTAGGTGTGTGGAGACTCGTTTAACCCACCTAGAAGGATTTGTTTCGATTCCCTCTTGGAATCACGTCTTAGATTGCCAAATCTAATGGATCCAAGGGTTTTTTTTCAATCCTTTTTAGCATACATCCTCGAAAAATGCATTTTTCGTCGTGCATGCCTTGCTAGCGATCCCCAATTTGGGGATATTACTAGCAGGTACACGTAGAAACTATCTTGGCATAGCTTGTGCTTTGCTTATTGAAGATCCAATATGTCTTTTCATGGAAAGAAAATACCGATGAAGAAGTGTGGTTACATCGAAGACACTGAAGTAAAGGGTCCAAACCCTTTATCTCGGGAAGATTGAAAGTGAGGTAGTTTTCAAAAAAACTCATTTCCAAACTATGGCATGAGTTGAAGAATGAAATCAGGGGAATGAGGAATGAAAGACCACAGATCCTTTTGAGAGGTTTTCACATGAAGGAAGCTCCACTACTTCATATAATGTGTCTAAGCATTCAGCCACACAATCCGATCTACAACATTGTAGCATGCCTACGTTCCTTGCAAGAGAGAAGAAGAAGGAGAGAAACCAAAAGAGGAGACTCTTGGTGACTATCTCCAAGAATATGAATCTCCGTCTAAAATATTCAAAGAGCATCTAAGCTTTCCTCTGAGTTTTTTCAACTCAAATAAGAGAGAAGATCCAAACAGAAAATGAGAAGAGTGCATGCAAGACACCTTGGGTAGAACTTTAATACCTACATTTGATGGATCAATGGAGGACTCATCCAAGTCTTGGATAAAGAAGTTGGACACATATTTTCAAATGTCATCAAGTTTCGAACAATAAACCATAAGAGTAGTAGAGTTGCACCTCAAAATGCAAATATTATGCCCGGTGGTTATTTAAGTCTTATTCATTAAAAAATTTAAACACCTCTACTTATGCAAAAGTTTTCTAGGAGGTTAGTGAAAATATTCGATTCTTTGCCATCCGAAATTTCGTGGTAAACAAACTAAGCCCAGAAATCATAACCTTGCATGAGATGGAAATATCCATGAAGATAACTCCATTTCGTAACATCGTGGAAGGAGTTGAAGATCTGCTACATGATTTTCCAACGGCAAAGGCCCCACTTCAGACGAAGAACCTTCTTCTCAATAAGAAGACATGAGTGTTCGTTTTCAAGGAGAGATCAAGAGAAAGGATCTCTTATTGATGGGAGCATACTCTATTGATGAGGAGAAGAAAGAATAAGAACTGAAAGGTTCTTCAAAGGATGTGACGAGAGGGAGGAGATCTATTTTTATTAAGAGATGGAGATGAAGCCATTGCTTCCACTAAGAGGGCTCTTGTATCATTGCAAGAAGGCCCTAAGGATCCTATACATGAAGAGGATGAGTAGCATGTTTCTGATGATGATAGAAAAAGAGACAAAACAATGGAGGAAATGTGTTCCAACACTACATCCAATTTTCTGGAACACACGAGATGATGGATCGGGTCCTCTGAGATCGTGACTCTTGAAACCAAGGAGATGATGTGTGTTCATGCATTAACTACATCTAAAGGGAGCACCTTAGACCGTGAGATCTTGCGAAGGTGGGTGATGAAGAAGAATATGGGGAGCTGCTCTAATCTCCCCTTATCATGATACTTCCACACATGAGAACGAGATGGATTTGTGCAGGTGGAAGCAATCATAATATGTTCCAAACTATTTTTCACATGGGAATGAGCCATGAGACATAATTATCTTCATGGTATACCACTTGGGAGACTACCTGAATTCAGATTTTATGAAAGATGTTTCATGCATTGATGCTCCTTTCATATATCCAAGGAGGAAGGGAGCATTAGAAGACCGTGTTTCAGTCGCCACAGAGTATGGGGAAAGTACAAGGAGAGGGAAAGAAATTTTTCCCTTAACATCACTATCCATTCTCTCATCCTACATCACAGCAAGAGATATGCGCAAGAATGAAGGATGAGATCATAATGAATCAAGGAAGGCAATCCTTGAACTCGAAGACAAACTTATCTGAGGATCCTCTTCCATACATGATGAGAGATCATGGTCACACATGCATACTTTGGAAAAACCAAGGAGGTATTGGATAGATGATAGCCTTCCATGGAAACTAACTCTCCAATAACTTCCATTTTCTCTTTTTGAGCATGTACATGTGCAAGGAGGGCAGCAAAGAAGGACCGGCAACCTTCCACCTTGTACCTTTGGCATGGGAGATGTCAAGGAGGAGAAAAAATGGGAAGCTTGGCTTTCCAACATACACCTTTGACATGGGAGATGTCAAGGAGAAGAAACATGGAAGACACTTTAGATTCCACATTATCGTGTTGTCATTGTTGGGCACATTAGATACTCTATTGAAATCCCAACCCACTGGTGGAATATTCCAAGGATCTTCATACTTGCATGATTCTTGATGATTGGTTGCATGAAAAGAACTATTCAATCCTTGATGGAGTCATCTATAATCATGGTATGATCTTCTTGTCTATAGCTTCCAAGTTCAAGGAGAAGTCACTACAGAGGGCTCAAGGAAGAGCTCTATTTTAGCCACACATATTCTATGTAAAGCTCAACAACATCATTTTGAGGAGCTATTATTAGGGGGGCTTTGAAAGAGAACTATATCAGCATTGTCGCAGATGCATGGACCTTGTGGAGTTGGAGTAGCAACATGACTCTAAGGAAGAGTTAATACAACCCTCTCTTTCTTCCCTCGAAGGAGAGAGTAGATCTATGAACCAATCCATTGATAGGAGGAGGATTGTTTAGTAGAAGAGCATGCTCTTAGTACATATGTTTTATATTCTAATTTCATGCATTCTTACACCATGTTTTTGTGCGGGCCATTGTTACACTAAAAACTCGTCACCTTGAAATTTTTCTAACTCGTATGAGCTCATTAACATTCATACATGCCTCCTCCGCAAGTCTTACAACCTTTAATCCTCATGTCAAGCCCCGAAATCAGGAGGAAAACCCTAAAAATCTCTGAAACTTTGCACGCATGTATACATGAGGCCTCGCCCGCGTTCCTAGCTTGCACGCATGGCACTGCACTCGCTTACTTGTGTTTTTTCCTTTGCAATGCCCTGCGTACCCTCGTCAACCTCAAAAAATGTGAGAAATTAAAGGTTAAAAAGTTGGTTTGAGGTCAATTCCTTAAGGTTCTAGATGAGAAATTTTGGGGATGAGTACGCTTGATAAGGTGCATGTATCCTTCACCTTAAGGAACTAATCCCTTGATGTGAGGAGTCAATCCCTTTGAATGAGGATTCTATCCCTTCAAAGGTGGAATCCTAACCTCCTCATCTGCTCTATAAAAAGGAGGGCATTGGGTAGCCTCAAAATGGTTAGATTTTGGAGATTGAGAATTAGAGTTCAAGCTTTATGGGTGATTGAGTTGAAGTGTCATGTACATTTAGACTTCTTTTCGTTGAGCTTTTGAGAGGAAAGATCACATACCTCTTTGTGCTCCCGGAGGAAGAGTGCAAGACTTATCAAAGTAGAGGATACCTCACTTTCTGACTCCGTGAAGGCCTTTCGAACATCAAGGCTAAGGTTGTAAGGTTCTTTTGTTATTTTAAGATTAATACAATCAAGTTTTGTTTTTCTCAATAAATTGTCGTTTGATTGCTTATTTCAATAAGTCGTCGTTTGATCGTTTATTTCATAGATTCCTTGATCACTATGATAAGTATGTTTTATAATTATTTTTTTTATACAAGTAGCTATTTAATATTTGTTTGTTTGTGATTACAGGTCGACAAAAGACGACACTTTCTTGCGACTGAAATATCTCTTGTTGCGACGGTAAACACTATGACCGCAAATAAGCATTTGGATCCAAGGTAGGATTGACACCTTCATAGAATTTACTTGTAAAATGAATATATTTAGAGAAAGACAAACTTAGTTGTTCGTTTGTTGCTAGATTTTCTTCGACATTAGGGAGATCTATCTTGTCCATCAAGAGCGATTTACCCGACCAAAAAGTTTTCTCGGGTTTTTTATTGATGGATATCCGGTAGGGTAGCTTAGGTTTTCTTTGCTTTTGAAAATTTTGAAATCTTTTACGTTTTTCTTGAGCTTTTTCCGGGGACCGCACTTTGTTCTTTTTGCATATATGCGGGCGTTTTCACACTTTCCTTAAGTAAACAAGCGGGACCGCACCCGTTAGCTTTTTTGGAAGTATGTAGACCCTCGTTAAATTTTTTGAAAAACTTTAGATTTATTTTTTCCGAGCTTTATTTTAGATTTAATTTAGGATTCTTAGCATCTACCCATATCCGTATTTTTTCCCTGTCAAAAGTCTTGTTTCGAATTTATTTTAGCAATTTTCTCATCTCATCAATCTCCATTAAGTTAATTGGGTGTTTTGAGTCTCTTTTTGAGAAATCTTAATTTGATTTCCTTTTGTCATTACTTGAGGTTTGTCTCAGTATTTTCACAATTTTACATCTTTTTTCTTTTGTTTTTGCAAAAAACATTTCCCTTATTCACCGAGGGGGGGGCTAAATTGTGTATGAGTGTTAATCGCCTATGAGTATCTTTGGAACTCTCACCCGATTTTCTTGACTTGTACTTGATTGGTTCTTAGATTACATTAGAATCATCTTGTGTTTGAGAATTCTCTTGCATAGATCACATTTTCATAATTATAATTCTCATTTTCGTAATATGAATGAAAAATGTGCATAGATTATATTTGCATACTTTTTCAAGTGAATTATGCATAGATTTATAATCGCATAGTTTACATTCGAAAAATCAATCATAGATTTAGATCTGCAGTTTTCTTTGATTTGAATTTGGATGTTTTTATTCTTGTTTTAAAAAACACAAAAATATAAAAATTGTTTTGGGATTGATTTGCATTAGTTTTTCTTGATGAAATTAGTGCATTAGAGAATTTGTTATATTTTCTCTGTATGATCAATTTTTTGCATTGTTGGAAGTGTATGGGAACTCTCTCCTTACTTTAGTTAGGATTCATCGAATTGAAAAGATTACATTATCATATTCGATTGCATTCAATTTCTTTGGTTCGGGTCGTAACACCATTGGTTTCATATCCATTTACCCTTTTAGTAATAACAATGTTCTAAATAACACTATGCTTAATTAAAATTCATCTAGTAATTTTTTACATTTTTAGGGCTATTTACGCCAATCTAGCTCAGAGATTAGTGCTTCAGAATAGGTTGTAATTAATTTTCCAAAGAAACTAAAACAAACAACTAGATAAATCTTGTGGTAGGAAATAAATCCAATTGTAATTGGTACAATCTCGGGGAAGCTTCTCTTAAAGGAGTTAATCACTGAGATCATATCCGAACCTTTGAGACAATCAATTCGTTTCATTGGGAAAATAGAAGATCTACATGCATTACAAAATGGTAAACCTCGCATTAACCATTGTCGAGGAGCCTGGGGGTCACTTGTCTATAAACCTTAGATTGACCATGTCGAGGGAGCCTTCAAGGGGATTGAGCTTTGTTACTCTACCTCGCACGTGGGATCGCATCATAGATTGTTCCCCTCAAACTTGTATTTGTTATTGTTGGTAACCTTAGTGTCCATAAACTTAAGATTATTTCCTAAGGTGACGGTGAAGGAAAGATCTCACCGTACTTTGGAGCAGTAGTGTCGACTAGACTCACTTGGACTCTCTCCGTTCTCTTCACATGAGATGGTTTTGTGAGGAACCTTGTGCTGACTCTGTTTCACTAAGCAGTGTTGTTGAGGTAACCGCTCCAACCACCCTTTCTCCGTATTAAATTCTACGATGTTGGATTTCATCACCAACTCAATGTTTTTAGTATGGGAAGCTATCGTTTGTGTGTGGTTTGACTCCTAGATTTGATAGCGCGTGTTAATTTGTTTGTTTTTACTTTTAGAGACCATAGGTGTGAATTGTGAATTTTAATTGTTAGGTGTGAATTGTGAATTGTTAATTTTAGTTTTAAATTGTTAATAAAATTCACCGAAGTTGAATATAATGGCAATCGTTCCGAATTTACCAACTAAGGAACACCTCTTAACAAGAATCCTAGTACTTTTCCTTGCTTTGGAAATGTTGGTCCTCCTTATATGGCTACCTTTTCATTACCTCGCATTTACAATAGGTTTACCAATATGGTTATTTTTCAACTTCGTTGACCCCGAATACTCCAATTGTTCCACCTCAACCGAATGCTTCACCTCAACATATTTCACCATCTCAACATCACCAACCTTCCGTTGACTCTTTACCTTCTTCGCTCAGTATTTCTCCTCCATTTCTTCCTCTTCGCTTTGTAAAAATCCTTGACGCTAGTAAACTGTGTGGCTAAGAAGAAGAAGAAAGGGAAGAAGAAGAAGAAGAAGAAATATAAGAAAGAAGTCAACCAACCAACCATGGTCAGTAAGTTTTAGCCGTGTTGAGGAAACCTCCAACATGCATCGTAAACCCAAATACCTAGTAGGCTTTGTAAGGGTGACCACTTCCTTATCAATTGTCCCGGTATTCTCAAGGTCTTGGAAGTATGGTCGAAAAATCTCATCAACTTTCCGTTGATCCATCAACCAAATGATATTCAAGTTCCTAGGAAAAAGGGTAAAGTTAGGTTTGCTTGTAAGTTATGCAAAGGGAGTCATCAAACTCACATTTTCCCTCACATGGATGAAGCTCAAAATTGTTGGAAAACCCATCGTTCCACAAGAAGAATTTCCAACCCAAGTTACCATCAACTAACGAATTGATTGATCTAATTTCAAGTACAATCATCCCACTCTTCCATTGGAGAGTGAAACTCATATCACTCATGTTGATGATCCATTAGTTGATCAAGTGATCGATTCGATTTCACATTCGGTGGATCCCATTCTCCCTATAGAGAGTGAACTTCATATCGCTTAGGTTCTTCTTGTTACATCGATTCTTCTACGCTAGGGGGAATTTCACCCGTTTCTACAAAACCCCTCCAAGTACCGAGGTCTTTTCCTTTGATTGGAATAGACTGACAGAACCTCATCTTCCTTCCTCCATCCTTTCCAAATCATTGTGAAGTTAGGTGGTAGGGACATACACCGACACATGTAGATGAAGGTGCTTCTCGTTAGTATTTTATCCTCAACGTCTTGGAAAGCTTTGGGTTCCCCTGCACTCGTGCTCTATTACGCAAAATATAAAAGCTTTTAACGAATCCATTAGTGAACCTTTAGGGATCCTTCCTAATCTTTTCTATTACTTTGGAAGGTGAAACTATTTGTATTGTAGTTCGAGGCCCCTTGGATTTCAATTTACTCCTCGGCGCAGACTATGTCTATGCAATGAAAGATATCATATCGACACTCTCTTTGTGTGATGTCTTTCCCTCACAATGGAAATATTGTGATCAGAATCGGCTTTCATTCCCTAGTCTTTCGATTCGACCACCAATAATCTGATATCCCCGAATTTTCCTCATATGAAAGTGGTATCTACCCTCGCCACGAGTTAATTATGTCGCAACTAGTCCCATGTTTTTAGTTATCGATGTAAGTGAGCCTTTCATTGTTTTTTTTCGTCTTCCTTTGAATTAGATCCGTAATTGACATGGAAAACTCTATGGGATTATTTGAACGCGATTTTCTTATCCCTTTTGAGTCCCTTGACATGTGTTCCTTCCAAAGAACTATTCTTCCTCTTCGATGAAGACCTCTTGGAAAGCCATGGTCAAGGTGTGTCCATTGACATGTGCTTTCTTCTAGTTGGAAGCCATGATCAAGTCACCGAGGATACTTCCTTTTACTCGTGTCAACCTCGTTAAAAAAATGAATCATGAGTCCGAGGATAGTTCCTTTTACCTGTTTCAACCTCGTTAAAAAATGAATCCCATGAGTGTGAGGATAGTTCCTTTTATCGTGTCAACCTCGTTAAAAAAATTAATCGCTGAGTGTGAGGAGAGTTCCTTTTAATGTGTCAACCTCGTTAAAAAATGAATCAGTAAGTGTGAGGATAGTTCCTTTTACTATGTCAACCTCGTTAAAAAATGAATCAGTAGAGTGTGAGGATAGTTCATTTTACCGTGTCAACCTTGTTAAAAAAATGAATCAGTTGAGTGTGAGGAGAGTTCCTTTTATTATGTCAACCTCGTTAAAAAATATGAATCAGTGAATGTGAGGATACTTTCCTTTTATCTGTGTCAACCTCATTAAAAAGAAATGAATCCATAGTCAAGAGCATAGTTACTTTTCTTGTGTCAATCTCATTTAAAAAATGAAACAAGCTTCCATGAGGACAGCTTCTTTTTCTCGTGTCAACACTCATTAAAAAAATGAATCAAGTAGATAGATTGTAGAGAGTATACTAATAGATTATAAATAAGTATTTTCCGAGGATGGTTCCCGTTATTGATTAAACCTCGTTAAAAAAATGAATCAGGTAAGTCCGAGGAAAATTCCTTTTACCCGTGTCAACCTCGTTAAAAAATGAATCAAAGTATGAGGATGGTTCTTTTCCCGTGTCAACCTCGTTAAAAAAATGAATCAGCTGGTCGCAGGATAGTTCCTTTTATTGAGTCAACCTCGTTAAAAAATGAATCAAGATGTCCAAGGATAGTTCCTTTTACCTGTGTCAACCTCGTTAAAAAATGAATCGAGTAGTTTCTAAGGATAGTTCCTTTTCCGTGTCAACCTCAGTTAAAAAATGAATCGGCTTAGTCGAGGATAGTTCCCTGTTACCGATTCAACCTCATTAAAAAATGAATCGATATGAGGACAAGAATTTTCTCTTGTGTCAACCTCATTAAAAAATGAATCAATGGTCGAGGATAGTTCCTGCATACCGAGTCAACCTTGTTAAAAAATGAATTAGGTATGAGGACAATTATTTTCCGTGTCAACCTCTATTAAAAAATGAATCAAGTAGGTTATATAGGTAGATTGTGGAAAGTAGATACGAGGATATTTTCTTTTACCGTGTCAAACTCATTAAAAAAATGAAACATTTAGGTGAGGATAGTTCCCGTTACCGTGTCAACCTCGTTAAAAAATGAAACATGTTGCCATGAGCAGAGTTTTTCTCTATGTCAAGCTCGTTAAAAAATGAAACAAATCCTCCCCTAATTGAGCTCGAGTCTTTGACTAGATCTCATAAATGTTAAGTCATTTATTTAGGCTAGTTATTTCAAATTTTCGCATAATTTTCTTAGCAGCTTTTAGGTCGGTTCTTTCATATGATCTCGTAAATGAACCTTCATTCCATCCATATATTAATTACCAAAGTAGTGTACTTAGTTGAATGAAATGAATTGGTATGCGCTCTAGAAATTGCGCTAGCATCAAGCACATTTTTCTTTCTCTTTCAAGCTTGTGTGTGATGAAACCACTCTAAAGCATAGTTTTTCTCTATTTCAAGCTTTTTGTAAAAATGAAATCTATATTGAGTCAATTCTCAGTTATTTTCAAGACTCATAAACTCATGAAAATCCCGAGATTATTTTGCTATCTTTCATTCTCGTAAAACACATGAAAATGCCGAGTTCTTTCCATCTTTTCCCTCGCTCGTAAATTAAATTGAAAGTCAGCCACTCGAGTACTTTTTTATCCCTTTTTCGAACTCGTTAAAACTTATGAAAAAGTGAAAACCATGAGTACATTTTTTATCCCTTTTTCGAACTCGTTAAAACTTACGAAAAAAATGAAATTTTGAGTTCTCTTTTAAGCCCTTTTCAGACCTCTAAACATGAAAATATTGTTGAGCACTCTGATTATTCGAACTCGTTAAAGTAAATGAATGATCGTACCTTCGACATAAGTTTACCCCTTTTCCAGAATCTGAAATGGAATATTTACTAAAAAGGTATACGTTGACTAATTACGGTCAATAGAGTTCTCTCCCACATTATTTTATCCTTTTCTGGTCTCGAGAGACTAAATTTACGAAAAAGTACACCCATGGATTTTTCTTAAGTTTTTTCTTCGACTCCCTAAAAATGAAAAAACACCGAGTTTCTCCTATACTCGGAATCGTTAAAATTTAACAGTAAGACCCTGTCTCAATTTCAAACATGAACGAACCACTCCTTCTTAGGGTTCGAATCTTAAACTAAGTTGGACTCATCCAGCAGGATGAGCTTATAAAAAAGAAAATGTTATCCTCTTCAAGCTTGTCAAAAATAAAGAGGTACTTGCCGTAAATGGTGGGGGGAAAAGAGAGAAAAAGGAACATGTTTGTTAGCATTTTGATTATTCAGAAAACCGATAACCACTCTTGAACACGACACTTTTTGTTCACCTAGGTTTTGAAATCCTTTACCTAACGCTAATAAAACCATTTTGAAAGTCTTCACCTAGGTTTCGGGTATTAGCTTTTGGTCAGACTGTCACCAAACCATCCTCAGTGTCGTTATGTGTTCAAGAGGACAGCTTCAAACAAACCATTCATTTGTGAAATATTTGTCTTCCATTTTGACCATACCTAAGTCAGTCCTTGCCAATATATTTCTTCAAAACTTGATCTATGATTTCGTGTTGTGGGCTTGCCTACTGACGGATCACTTTCTATCAACGACGACTCATTATCTAGGAATTTGATCCAAAAATCTTCGCACCTTGAAATCTCGCATGCCTCAATGGTGGGTTTTCTCGCCTTTGATGACAAAGGTTGCATCATTGACCTTCGATTGAATGATTCCGTGACATGTTCGACTTCAGATCTCATTCATTCACATTTCATGGATTGTACCGAGTACTTTGAGAGCCATTGACATTACTAGTGGTTACTCTCACAATTGTTAACGAGTTTACATTATTGAATGGTAATCAAGTGGTTTCTACCATGTTCGACTTCGACACATTCATTCACATGGAAGAATCATACTCGGTTTGAGAAATGGAAATCAAGACCCCGGATCTAGTTTCTACCATCCAGGTTGCGAGGAATTTTGTTAATCATTTATACAGAGGACTATTCATAAAAAGATGGCTCAGCGTCCATGTCGTGTCCACATATGTCTATATTGTTGATGTATTTAAAAATCATTCCTATACCGGTAACGAACTTTAGATCAATTTTCTAGTTAGTTTTGATCCGGGTATGGGAATGCCTACCCTCGCCGACGATATGATTACATATATATATATTTTTTCATTGAATGTTTTTACGAGTTCCAACCGGGGTGTCCATAGGATGATCCTTGAAATTATAAATTACTTCACTCTTCGTATATGACGGACTTCATCTTCATCTATTCCAGTACTTCGCACTTTAGGGGGAAATCGTTACACTAAAAACTGCCACCTTGAAATTTCGCTTAACCGTATGAGCTCATTAACACTCATACATGCCTCATCTACAAGTCTTACAACCTTTACTCCTCATGTAAAGCCCCCGAAACAGATAAAAAACCATAAAATATCCGAAACTTTGGGTACGTAGGTAACATGAGGCCTCAGCCGCGTGTCTTCTAGTTTGGGTACGTAGGTAATACACTTCTACCGCGTTATAGAACGAATTTTTCCTTTGAAAATGCCTACGTACCCTCCTCAAACTCAAAAAGGCAAGAAAGTAACGTTAAAAAGTTGGTTTGAGGTCAATTCTAGAAGGTTCTAGATGAGAATTTTTGGGGATGAGTACGCTTTGATAAGGTGCATGTATCCCTCACCTTAAGGAACTAATCCCTTGATGTGAGGAGTCCCATCCCTTTGAAGGAGGAATCTATCCCTTCAAAGGTGGAATCCTAACCTCCTCATCTGCTCTATAAAGGGAGGCATTGGGTAGCCTCAAATGGTTATATTTTGGAGATTGAGAATTAGAGTTCAAGCTTTATGGGTGATTGAGTTGAAGTGCGGTTTTGAGATTTAGACTTCTTTCTGCCGAGCTTTTGAGAGGAAATATCACATACCTCTTTGTGCTCCTGGAGGAAGAGTGTAAGACTTATCAAAGTAGAGAGGATACTCTTGCTTCGGACTCCTGGAAGGCCTTTCGAACATCAAGGCTAAGGTTGTAAGGTTCTTCGTTATTTGTAAGATTAATACAATCAAGTTTTGTTTTTTCTCAATAAATTGTCGTTCGATTGTTTATTTTCAATAATCGATCGTTTGATCGTTTATTTCATATATTCCTTGATCACTATGATAGGTATGTTTTATAATTATTTTTTATACAAAAGCTATTTAATATTTGCTTGTTTGTGATTGCGGTGTCGACAAAAGATCGACACTTTCTTGTGACGTAAAGAACTCTTGTTGTGACAGAAGCACTACGACCACAAATAAGCATTTAGATCCAAGGTAGGATCGACACCTTCATAGAATTTACTTTAAAATGAATATATTTAGAGAAAGACAAACTCGATTGTTCATTTGTTTCTAGATTGTCTTCTCGACACTAGGGAGATCGATCTTGTCCGCAAGAGTGATTTATCCGGCCAACGTACCATGACTCCAAGGAGGAGTAATATATTTTGTAAGCCTCATGTCCAATATTGGGTCCCAAAAAAATTATGAATTAAAGCCACTCCCTTGGAAGAAAAAGAGATATTTTTCATAATGATGGGTGCTTCAAAAGCACAAAATATTTCTCATCTTTAAGCTATGCTCGAGATGGTATGGGTAGCAAGTAAGTGGTGGGAAAAACCACTTACCACATATTGGTTTGATGTAGGTATGGGATGCTCTACATTGGTTCCACATGTGGGACTATGATCCACCTCCATGTGCACAAATTTCTTCTTGTTTGTACATTGTTTTGATCCCCTATATCGATGATGTACTTGTACTTTTTATGGGGATGTATGGAGGAAGGAGGGAAGGCATCCATGTGCCTTATGGATGACTACACTCCATGTACTTTTTGTCTTATATTTCAGGGAGGGAATTGGGCAAACCATGGTTGTTTCATGTGATTTATTGTTTCCTTATGGGATGAGCTATTATTTTATGAGAACATTGTTGGAACAAGTCATGGATGGATGGTTTAGTGATCACTAGCTTATGAGAGAAGCTTATTCCTTGTTTTTGTCACCAATTGAGGAGGAGATGAGTTGCAACACTCACCTTAACATTTTCTTTAGGACAAGCAACATTTTGGAGGGGGAGGACTATAATATTCCTAATCAGCCCTCTGTTAGCCACCTTTATAAAAATTTGTTATACCAAATGGTGGCTAAATCATTTTTAGCCTTCAAGAAAACAATTCATGTCCAAATTTTTTATTTCTTGAAGTCTTATGATGTCCTTGGTATTAATTTTCAATGTTGTTTCACTTTAAATCCCTCAAATACCTTGTTCTTTGCCAAGAGAAACACCGCTTAAAAACTCCATTTTTCATCTTTCCACCCCTCATTTCACTACCACAAAAATCCCCATTTGCCACCCTTATTCCCTTCATAAAACTCCTCTATAATCCTTCATTGCAACCTCCATCTCATCCCTAAACCCCTTTTAAAACCTTATGTCCCCCTTTAATTTGGTTTAAAACCTCTTTTCTCCCTTATCTAACCCTCGAAAACCCTTCAAAAAGCTTTATTTTGGCCTAAAAACCTACATTTTTTCTATAAAGGCCTTAAGCCCCTTTCAGCTTAGCCCCCCAGCCCCCCGTTCTCCATATAACCCATGCTATTACCAAGCACTAAGGCCTAATCGTAATCGAAAGCTTCCTCTTCCCAAACTTGCATTCATCCTTTTTCCCCGATGCGATAAGCGCCTTCCCTCTAAAAAACCCCAATCCCGCTTGCTCCACAGACTGCATCTCGGCTCATCGCATCGCAAGTCTCACATGGGTCCTTCCTTTTCCATCTCTTTCAAATGTTCCGGTGCGATCCCTCTAAGAAAACCTCAATCGTTGATCCACCTTCATCCGACGTTACGGATCTCATCGCATCATGCCCATCCATCATGCTACCCTCGCCGATGCGATCCCCGATTTAACTGGATTGTCGATCATCCCTCCGATCCAAAATTTGGTACACCATCGCATCACAAATTTTTCAATTTTCCTTTTCCTCTGCACCCCGATCCTTCTTCCGATCTCGACCGCTCGATCCGTAGATCCGACGGTTCAAAAAAAACCCGACAAACTAGAACCCTCTCGCTTGCACGACTTTCCCATCGCAATTTTTCGCAGCTGCCGGACTCCGGAGCCTCCGATCCGATAGCTGTAAGTTTCGTTTCACAAAATTTTTCACCCGAAGCTTAATGCCCAAAAAAATTGCGAAATCAACGCTATTGAAAGGGACAGTATCGCCAGTGTATACCGTATCGCAATTTTTTTGGCCAAACCACATACCACCCAAACGTTTTGTGAAAATCGCTACCCTGTTTTCCGCCTTACCACTTTTCTCCACAGACTTTCACTTTTTTGTCTTTTAATCCTCGTCGTCAATCTTTGAGATCGGATGGTCCCGACTTATTTTTTGACCCTAGTTCATTTTCGTCCCATCCATTCTCCCCAAAGCATCGGGTGAAATCACCACCGTTGGATATTCTAATCCAACGACTCTAATTCGCCCTCACTCCCAAACCACCCAAAGCAGTGTTTGAACCTATTTTCACGAGTTTTTTTCATAAATTTTCTGTGCAAAGTATAAAGGTTTTTTCCCATAGTTTTAAAATAATGCTAAAGCCATGGATGACGATCCAGCGTGTCACTATCCAAGAAGAAAGGGAATCTACATGGTTCAAACTATGATTCTACCCATGCCACATGAGCATTGGTGATATCATGTAAACCTTCCCGCACGCTCGAAAAACAACAAAAAAATATAGTAAGCATCCAATAAACAAAGAGTATCGTGCAAAGAAGGTGAAAATCGTAGCAAAAGTGAAGAGTAAAGATCTTTAAAGCAAGCCATAAAGGGTTAAGGCATAAATTCAAGAATCAAACACCTAATCCATGGAGATAAAGACAATGTTAAAGGATAAAGACTCGAAGATGAGGATCAAGGCTAATTAATCCTAAAAACAAAGTAAAGCAGACAAAAGGTGTTTTAAGGAGAAGAAAAGAAATATAGTCAGTCCAAAATGCCTCCACTCGCCACATCGTAGGCTAATTGAATCCGACTACTAGAGAGCCACCCGTAGCCTCTCTCCGCCTCAAAGGAATACCCAAATCAAATTTCAATCCGGAAACATTAAGGCCAAAGATAGCCAAAGTTATTGCGAGCCCGCCTAAAGAGTTTTTAAAGTCAACAAAAACTGCCAACAAGCTAAATACTTATTGAAAACCAATTAATACAGAGGAAATATTAGAAAACATCTCTATTGAGCCCCTCAAAGGCCGAGAAGCATTAAATTGTATTAATTGTTCCTAGAGATCTTTTCATCCCACCTCTTCATTTCTTCTATAAATACTTCTATAGAAGATAATTTAAAGGTTGGTCTCTCGGATATCCGTTGCATGTAAATAGTTTTCAAAGCTACCGTAACCCCGTTTGTAATTGAAGATACATAAGCCGAGATGAGAAGTTTGAAGTCGTAGAAACCTCACTGACTTCATGATTGTAACTAGTTTGAACATCAAATACAAATAGTTGATTTATGGGATCCTCGCTCTATCTCAATGGTGATGTGTTTCTCACTCGTAATTGTTATTTTTTCTTTATGTTTACATTCCGTCCCTCTTTTCTCTAATAAAGAATAGCAAATATAGAGCTAGGATTTACTTTCTACAAGTACCCTACTCTCACCGATAAAATTTATCTTTATGTTTTCCTCCTTTGTCTATTTAAGAATGATTTAATACAGTCCAAGAAGTTAAGGAATGTTGGTGTTCCCACGTCTTACTCTCTAAACTTTAAACATTGTTCTTGAATGATAATTTCATTACATGCTAAGTAGAGTTGGACTAGGAAAGTTTATGGTTTTCCATGTCTTCTAGTTTTTTCTCCAAAGGTTGCTTGAAAGTTTTCCCTAAGAGTATGTTAAAAGTAGGCTAGTTTAAAATTACTTACCTAATCTTAGACTACTTTTATGTTTATCATGAATGTTTTCCTTTGAATATGCTCGAATGCAGTGCTAAGTTAAAAGTCTTTACTTGATCTTAAGATATTCTAAGTATTTTAAATGTTTTCTATCGAAAGTACATCAAAAGAAGGATAGTTTCAAAGTACTTACCTGATCTTATATTACTTTATGTATTTTTTTAGTGCATGCCAAAAGCAAGATAGTTTCAAAGTACTTACTTGATCTTAGGTCGCTCTTTGTTCTTCATTTGTTTGATTTCACTCACTCCATTTCTTATTTTTCCAGTCCATAAAATCAACTTAAAGAGATCCTTTTACATAGATGACTTGCCCCATGGACCACTCTTGAACCTTGTTGTTTCAATTAAATCCTCTTGTGACTCGATAGCCCAATGGAGTAAAATTGCTTCTTACCTATCTTATTAGCTGAACCATTCTCCCACTTATCTACACCTTCACCCTTCATATAGACTTCCTTCACCTTCGCCATATCCTTGCCTAACCAAAGCCAAACAAAACCCTTGTTCTTAATAACTAGCCTAAAATCACATTCCAAAGCCTTAAAAGATAAATCAATCTTTGCACTTATAGAGAGATCCCTCTCCCGGATTCAGTGAGGGCTAGATCCTAGAATCCCAAAGTGGTTCATATGTAGGCTTTGAGTTTTTATTTTCCAATCTTGCAAATTATAGAGACCTAACATATTTCGGCGACTCCATTGGGGAGTTCTAAGTAAAATCCTTAAAAAAAACACTCAAAGTATTCAGCAGATAAGTAGCTTTCTTCAAGCACTACCAAGCATGTTGGTAATCATGATAGGACTTATTTGAATCAGTGACAAACTAAGTAACCCTCGGGGTTCTCATAGAGCCTTATCAAACCTTGAAGGAATTAGCTATCTAAGCCATAAGAGTAAACTCTCTTTGTCTCATCACCGTAGCTAAGTGTTGAAACAGATTTAGGACACTCTCATAACCCATAGGATCTGAAAGAACTCATAAAACCCAAAAATATTTCCCGATTGGTATTCAAATCAATAATGGTGTTGGACCATAGAACATTTTACCTTCTAAAAGATAAAATTTCCACCTAGTGACTCCACAATCCTAAAAAGACCTAAAGACTCCATCTGGGAAACCCATTACTATCATAACATCATACAAACTCGCTTAAGAAAAATTTAAGGATTAAATTTTTCCTTGGTAAAGATCAGCTTTGCCTCCTAAAGATTGTCATATTTGGTTAAACTTTTCTAAATAGTGGGTCTAAGACACAACACCGTGGCTTCAAAAATAATTCATGCTAGGAGCCATCTTGACCCAAATCCTCCCGAGATAGTTGATAATCCCTGAAATAATTCTTAGGAAATATCCTAAAGCTAAAAATCCAACTATTGTCGTACCACTCCATAGAGCTAATTATGTCCTTAAAAACCTTGCACTCTACAAGATTCACAAGTTGACTTAAGAAACCCATTCAAAACTAGGTCACTTGAGGATATAGATCGGATAGATTTGTAGCTTTCACCTTCATCCCAAGATAGAAGTGAATATCCCTGGTAGCAGAGAAACCACTCCACCCGATTTTCATTTCCTTCATAATTTTGGTTTCTCTCATCCTAGATCTCGCTCAACAATCTCATCTGATCCATCCACTTCGTCATCCACACATCCATTTGTTCAAACCACCCCATTTCATCAAACCCATCCCATTCTACATCCTCCACCCGTAAACCCTCGATTTTTCCCACAACCTCCTATCATGGCAACATGGTATGCTCCCTTAGTCCTTCGTTTACCTTTAGTCAATCTACTCGAGGACTATCAGCCCAAGATACCATTATTTGATGCCAGTGGTACTACTACTCGCTTCACAACATGTGGACAAGATGAATGAATACTTTGATAGAAATGAGATTGATGATGAAACCGTCAAATTCAGATTGTTTGCTCAAATTCTAGGGGGAGAAGAAAGAAAATGGTTCAAAGGCTTAACCCCTAATAGTATTAATGATCTCCAATAATTTCATCGACTATTTTTAAACAAATTTGAAGTTAGGAAAAACCTCCAAATAATTTCGCATTACAACAATCTCAAAAGAAACACCGGGGAAGGTGTCCAAGTTTATTGCACTAGGTTCAATACCGTTTATAATGCACTACCCCCGCACTTGAAACCTCCATAAGGCTTAGCTGAACAAATTTCCCGAAGGATTTGATCCCGAAATGGCCTATCAGCCGAGAGAGAGAGATCCTTTGACTTTAGAAGATATGCGAAAGGAGCCTTAGTCTGTGGAAGTAAATTTGATGGAGAAAAAGAGCCAGGATGAGGAAATGAAAGGAAGGTATCATTTAGGGAGGAATCTCCACCCTTCCACATCCGGCTCAAAGAAGGAAAGAATGATGGAGGAAATGAAGAAAAAAGATGAGCATACTTGAGAGAGCACAAGCTAGTCAAAACCAATCAGCTCCCCAAAAACAGTAAATCAATCTCAAAAATCAAAATCAAAATTTCGAAGAAACCAACCTCTAGAATAGACCAAGAGACACCGATCAGGAGATCATACCTCCTTTTCATCAAAACTATGTAAGTGAGGTCTGAAGAAAAAATTGAACAAATAGAGGAAGATGATATAAAAATGTTGGGAGTAGACAATGGTTATTTTGATTTTCCTTACAATAGGAAACAAGGTCTATACACACCCTATGATGATGGAAGAATGGAAGATGAAAATTACTATCAAGAGCTGGAAAAATGTCATAATCGAGAATCCAAAAGAATATGACCTTAGGAGTAAAAATAATCAGGAAACTCCCAAAACTAAAACCTCTAAAAAACTCTGCAAAAAAATATCCCTATGAACAAACCCAAAGTTACAAAAAAAGAAAGATAAAAAAAGTGGTTGTAAATTCTAATCAAAACACGAGAGAAAGGCACTCAAATTAATGAAAAATAGAGTGCATATATTAGCGCATTATTACTTCGACTAGTGCTCCTATTAAAACAATTTTGACCAATGTAAATAGAGGAAATCAACGATTCGATTTTGTTGATAGAGTGGTGATTAACAAGGTTGAAACAAACATTGTGAAAAAATCGGATGCCTTTTAGTTTGGAACAGGGAAATTGCCAAGATCAAAATCCCCGTTCCCCTCATCTGAATTAGTCACCCAAGATATATATAGATCACAAATTTTTAAAGCTTTCAACATAGAAGAAAATAATGACACTATAAACCTCAATGATGACCAACCGAGCTCTTATTTGGTCCTAATATTGAGAGAAGATACCAAGAAGGACCCAGATTTCCTCCTTTTTATGTTAGTTTGAAAATTCTTGACAAAATTTTTACACAATGCCATGCATGATTCGAGGCCTCTCATAAATTAATGCCCAAAGAAATAATGGAGAGTCTAGGCCTTGAAATCACCATACCATACAAATATCTATACTCCTTTGATTCCAAGTAGATTGAAATTATTAGGTTTGATCAAAGACCTTTGTGTAAACTTAGCACAAATTCCAGCCAATTGTTTAGTGATGGATATTGTAGTGGCTAATGTACCCCCCCAAGTATGGTATGTTGTTATCAAGATCATGGGGGAGCTAAGTTAAAAGGAAAAATGCAAATGGATATGACATATGATACCATCCATGTTTTCAATCAAACTAGAAGACTTTATAGGGAATCTCATATGCAATACATGGTCAGTAGCCAAGAGAGACCGTAAAAACTCTCATCTTTGTTTTGTACATACAGAGCCTTGAATCATTTATCATTTTCAATCATGAAACATTTAATGAGAAATAAACCTTAAATGACTTAGTGGCCACCCCTCACCTGTAATATAGTGGCGGATGAGCAGTAAAAGGAGGAAGACAAGACAAAATTATTAAAACAGCTTTGTCAAATCAGAAAATCACAGCCAAAACTAATTACGGTGTCTAGAGCTACAAAAAAAATCATCCATTTCTTGTCAACCTTGAGAGTCAAGAGAAGAGTCCTCGACGTAATAAATAACATGAGGAACTAAAACAAATCCAACATAATACATCGACTTTCAAGAACAATCCAAAAGCACACAAGATAAAGAGGATACTAGTCAAACTAGTAATTCTAAAAAACAATCCTCTTTGGAGTATGAATTTTGATGGGTCTTGTACAAAGAGTGATGCCTGAGTAGGCATATGGATACACAACATCGAAAAAAAATCATGTTGAAGGGCATTTTTATAGGTTAAACTTTCAATGTACCAATAACATAGCCGAGTACTGAAGCCCTCCTTTTTAGGCATACACTTATTGAAGAAATTAAGGGCCAAAAGGATAAAAGTTCATGGGGATTCGAGTTTATTATTAGGAAAGTGAATGGGGAATATAGTGCCAAACACCCTAGAATAAGAGCCTATAGAAATGATGTCATGGATTTATTGAAAAACATTTGATGAATTCCCACTTGTATTTGTCCCAAGAAACCAAAATGTTCTTGCCAATGTTTTAGCCATTACTGCTAGAACTTGTCTAACACCTTATAAAACCAAACAATGCACCACTCAAATGAAATTTAGACCAGCTATCCCGGACAATGAAAAATATTGGCAAGTGTTTAATGGAGATAAACAAATAGAAGACTTCCTACGGTCCGGAAATGAATTTGAGTCGCTAAGTTCAGATTCGAGTATGAACCAAACTGTCCTATGGAAGAAAATCTGCTTGATGAAGAAGAAAAGTCTCCAGGGGAGTGCTGATATAAATTTTTTAGCTAATAAACTTTAACATACAACAGAAATTAGTGCGGATTTAGAAAAAAGAAGATCTAGAAATGCCGCAATCGAGCACTCAAAGCTTGCCAAAAGGATCTGGTCCCATTAGAAGGATTTTTTTTATTTCAATGATGTTTCCAAAAACCAAAACTCGGAGCCCGTTGAAACCGAAGTTGAAGAATGTAACATAGGTAGTGAACAAAAACCAAGAATGATCAAATTGTATAAAACTTTTCCAGCTTTCACATTAAACAAAAATATATTGAACTGTTTAAGGAATTTTCTCGATGTATTCTTCTAGAGTTATGAGCATCTAAAAAGCCTATGACATAGAGATAATCCAACATAAGATACCCCTCAAAGAAAACCGTAAGCCCTATAGACAAAAAATTGCGCAAAATAAACCCCGTTCAATTACCCCCCGAGTTGAGAAAGAAATTAAGAAAATGTTTGATGCTCGGAATTATAGTCCCTGTTAGATATTTAGATTGGGTGTCTAATCTTGTGTCGCTTAGGAAAAAAGATGGGATAAATAAGGCTTTGTACCTGATTTTAGGAACTTAAACAGAGCCTCATTGACAACTACCCTTTACCCAAGATGGATCACATTTTACAAAAGGTAGTTAGTTCTAAAATAATTTCTTTTCTAGATGGTTTCTCAAGTTATAACCAAATTCGGTACATCCCGATGATAAAATCAAAATAGCCTTTACCACACCTTGGGGTACTTTCATGTATGTGAAATTGCCCTTTGGTTTAATGAATGTTGGTGCCACTTTTTAGAGAGCCATGGATATTGCATTCTCGTAATAATTAGGCTTCTTCATCATTATTTACCTTGATGATATCATCGTATTTTATAAAACAGATCAAGAACACCTAGAACACTTGAGAAAAGTCTTTGAGAAATGCGGAAAATATGGGTTATCTTTAAATCCAAAGAAAACAATGTTTGGTCTCCAAGAAGGCAAACTACTTGGACACATCATATCAAAAGAAGGGATAAAGATAGAACCAAAGAGGATTGATGGTATATTTCAAATCAACCATCCCAAAAACATCAAGGAACTTCAATATTTCATTGGAAAGATTAATTTCTTGAGAAGGTTCATACCCAATTTAGCTGAACTCCTTAGAAACATAACAAACATGCTGAAAAAAGGAAAAAAGGAGTTAAATGGACCTTAGAAGCAAAGAAATAATTTGAACTAGTAAAATAAGCATTAACCAAAACACCAGCTCTCATTAGTCCCTGATTTTACAAATATTTTTTCTTTTTTTTCATTTGCATCGGAACACACGAGTGGTTGTTGTCCTATTACAAAAAAAACTTGAAGGGAAAATAGCAAACTAATTACATTCTTTAGTAAGGCATTGAGAGATGCATCTATGAAGTACAATATCATGGAAAAACAAGCATTTTCCTTAGTGAAGGCCTTAAAAGACTTTAGAGTTTACATTTTACATTCCCACATAATTTCCTTTGTACCAAATTCAGTTGTGAAAGACATTCTAACCCAAGATCCGGATGGAAAAAGAGGAAAGTGGATTACTTGTGATTCTTGAATATGATTTAGAGATCAAGCCCAATAAGCTCATAAAAGGCCAAGGACTAGCAAGATTAATGGCCAAGTCTAATTTTGAAGCTCTTGATATAAACATGTTAGAGGCATTAGATGAACAGGGAGGAATTGTCAACTCCCATTATTGAAGATCATTTTCTCGTTTTCATCTTGGTATGCTTGATATTTTGTATTTTTTTGCTCAATTTGAATACACCTTCCGGTTTTTCTAAAACAAAGGCAATATTTTTAAAGTTGAAATCGTTAACTACTGCATTTTTTATAAATGTCTATATTGGAAAAAATGCTAGTGGATTATTGCTTAAATGTTTTCCTCGAGAATGATGCGAGATAGGATCAAGCATGAATTACATGAAGGAGAATGTGGAGGCCACCTCTATTGGAAGACAACCGCCAATAAAATCCTTAGATTTGGTTACTATTGGCCCACCCTCTTTCAATATGTCCATAAAAAGTATTATTGTCTCCGTCACAAATGCCAACTTTTTGAAGGCAAAAGAAAATTGCTTACCTTACCCTTGCATCCAATCACCGTTGAATCCCCTTTTCAAAGAGTGAGGTCTAGACTTCATTGGGGAAATCCATCCACCCTCATCCGCCCAACATAGATGGATTCTCACTACAACAGGACTACTTTACCAAATGGATAGAAGCCATCCCTTCTAGGCAAGCCGATGACTCTTTTATAATAAAATTTCTTGAAAATAATATCCTATCTAGATTTGGCTGCCTCTAGTAAGATTATCACCGACAATGTTGTTGCATTTGGATCCAAAAATATGGTTGAATTCCTATCACAAATATCAGATTACACTGGGTCATTCTATTGCCTATTACCCTCAAGGTAATGGGTTAGCAGAAAACCTCGAATAATAATTTGGTAAATATAATCAAAAAGTTATTGGAAGACAATAAGAAATCATGGCACACAAATCTAGTACATGCACTTTGGCATGACGGATTAACACTTAAAAAATCAATTGGAATGTCACCCCACCAACTATTTTATGGAGAAGATGCAATTTTTCCAACCGAGTCTAGGAGTTCCAGTCATGAAGTTGATCCAAGAAGTACGGTCCGGGGACAATGATATGACAAGAAGAATCAATCGGACTATACATCTTCAAAAAACCAGAGAGGAAGTCTACAACAGAGCATTATAGAAGCAAGAAAACATCAAGAAGTTGTTTGATAGAAGGACAAAGGCCGGTGTTTTCGACATTGGTGAAAAAGTTTTAAAGTGGGATTCTAAGAGAGAAGATAAGTGCAAACATGGGAAATTTGATAACTTATGGATGGGCCTTTATCTCATTCATTCTACTGCTGATAACAATGCATATTTCTTGTAATAGTTGAATAGAACTGAAATTTTTAGAGGTCCTGTCAATGGCGGGATGCTCAAACATTATTTTTTCTTAATTGTACGAGTTTGAAGATTTTTTATTTTTTTCCTCATTATAAATATCATATCCATCATTGCATTCAAAGTTAGAAAAATAAAAATACAAAAACAATAGAAAAGTAAAAAAAGAGGGCGGAATGAAAACAAGAAAGGTACAGCCCCCATACCAAAAAAAAGAGAAATGAAATGCGAAAGTGTGCAAGCTCAAATGCCACTCCTAAAACACATTTCAGTTAGTCATACGACCCTAATCATGACTAATTATCTTTTCAATTCTATCGTGATAGTTTAGTGAATTAGATCAGCCAAACAACTCAATATTTTCTTATCGATAAAGGTAGATTAGGATAGAGAAAATGAAGGTTCAAACAAGCTCAAAATACGAACCTATGAATCTCAAAAGAAGAATGGCTCTAATTAGATCAAATCTTGAGCCAAGGATAGAAAAATAATTGGTTCTAATATGCCCAAAACTTGAACCAGGGAAAGAAATAAAGATAGCTCAAACAAATTCAAAACAGAGTCGAAGAAATAATGAAGGATGTTTTTTAGTTTTCGGATCTTAAGCCTTCACAGCTTTTGTTTATTTTTTTCTCCAAATTTTAGTCTATGTGTAGCTTGTTTTTTATGCCATAGATCAATAGCAAGTTAGATCGCTGTAATCCTAGCTTTCGTTTCGTTTTTAAATTTTTCTTTTTTAGAATTTAGAGAATAAAGATCCGTTAGAGCAGTCTAATCTCGACGGATAGTATTTAGGTAGAGAATTTATGAACTCAAACATTTAATATGATTTCATGGAGAAATAAGATTAGACTTAGATTAGTTTCCTATTTTTCAAAAAAGATTAAAATGTTGATGAAAAGGTTTGCAAGTCCAAATGCACCTTCGAAGAAAAAAATGTTAGGAAGTAGGTTGTGTAGGTAGTTGTTTGGGGAAGAATTTTTCTATCGATATCAAATGTTCTAATCATCTTTCAAGCGATTTGAATCAGGAAAACAAGAAAAAGGTTGTCTAAAATGCAAGATATTGATATACTTTCCAGAGATGAATTTTTTGTGGTTCTTGACACCTCCAAGGAGTCTGCCATCCCAAGTTGGAGCCATTGTTAGCCACCTATAAAAATTTGTTATACCAAATGGTGGCTAAATCTTTTTTAGCGTTCAAGAAACAATTCATGTCCAAATTCTTAGTTCTTGAAGTCTTATGATGTCCTTGGTATTAATTTTCACCGTTGTTTCACTTTAAAGCCCTCAAATACCTTGTTGTTTGCCAAGAGAAAGACTGCTTAAAACTCCATTTTTCATCTTTTCACCCCTCATTTCACTCCCACAAAAAATCCCCATTTGTCACCCTTATTCCGTTCATAAAAACTCCTCTATAATCCTTTATTGCAACCTCTATCTCATCCTAAACCCTTTTAAAACCTTATGTCCCCCCTTTCGGTTGGTTTAAAAAATCCTTTCTCCCTTATCGGAACCCCCGAAAACCCTTCAAAAACCTTTATTTTGGCCTAAAAACCTTCATTTTTCTATAAAGGCCTTAAGCCCCTTTCGGCTTAGCCCCCGACCCTTGTTCTCCATATAACCCGTGCTACGACCAAGCGCTAAGGCCTAATCGCAATCAAAAGCTTCCTCTTTCTTAAACTTCTGTTCATCCTTTTTTGCCGATGTGATAAGTGCCTTCCTCTAAAAACCCGGTCTGCTGCTCCACGAACTAGCCCTCGGCTCATCGCATCGCAAGTTCACATGGGTCCTTCCTTTTTCGCATCTTTCAAAAGTTCCGATGCAATCCATCCAAGCAAACCTCGATCAGTTGATCCACTTTCATCCAATGTTCGGATCTCATCGCATCGCGCCCATCCATCATGTTACCCTCGCCGATGCGATCTCCGATTTAATCCGGACTATCGATCATCCCTCCGATCCGACGATCGGTACACCATTGCATCGTAACTTTTCAATTTTTCCTTTTCTCTCGCACCTCGATCCTTCTTTCAATCTCGACCGTCCAATCCATAGATCCGACGGTTCGGACAAAAACCCGAAAAACTAGAACCCTTCGCTCGCAGCGACTTTTCCCATCGCAATTTTTTTGCACCGTCGGATCCGGAGCCTCCGATCCGACGATGCGAAAGTTGTGTTTTGCAAAATTTTTTGCACCTAGAGCTTAATGCCCAAAAAAATTGTGAAATCAACGATATTGAAAGGGACAGGTGTCAACGAGCGTATCATATCGCATTTTTTTTTGCCAAACCGCATACCACCCAAATTTTTTTGCAAAAACCACTATTGGTTTTCCGCCTTACCACTTTTCTCCATAGCTTCATTTTTTCATCTTTTAATCCCGACCGTCAATCTTTGAGATCGAGACGGTCCCGACTTATTTTCGACCCCTGTTCATTTGCATCCATCAATTCTCCCTAGCAAATTCATCGAGCAATCACCACCGTTGGATATTCTAATCCAACGGCTCTAATTTGCCCTCGCTCCCAAACTACCCAAAGAACTTTGTTTGAACCTATTTTTCGCGAGGTTTTTCATAAATTTTCTTTGTTTTTACAAAGTTATAAAGGTTTTTCCCATAGTTTTAAAATAATGCTAAAGCCGGGGATGACGATCCACGAGCCACTATCCAAGAAGAAATGGAATGTACAGGGGTTCAAACTATGATTCTAACCATGCCTAATGAGCATTGGTGATATCATGTAAACCTTCCGTGCGCCTACAAAACAACAAAAAAATACAGTAAAGCATCAAATAAACAAAGAGTACCAAGGCAAAAGGTTAAAATCACAAAGTGAAAGTGAAGAGTAAAGATTTTTAAAGTAGATTTTAGAAGCAGTTAAGGCATAAATTCAAGAATCAAATGCCTAATCCACGGAGATAAAGACAAAGTGTTAAAGGATAAAGACATGAAGATGAGGATCAAGGCTAATTAAGCCTAAACACATAGTAAAGTAGATTAAAGGTGTTTTAAGGAGAAGCGAGAGAAATATATCGATCCCGAAAGGCCTCCATCGCCACATCGGAGGCTAATTGAATCCCCTAGCTACCGCAGAGCCACCTACGGCCTCTCGCCTCAAAGGAATACCCAAATAAGATTTCAATCCGAAACATTAAGGCCAAAGACAACCAAAGTTATTGCCGACTTTGCCTAAAGAGTTTTAAAGTCAACAAAAAACTCGCCAACAAGCTAAATACTTAATGAAAACCAATTAATACAGAGGAAATATCAGAAAACTTCTCTATTGAGCCCCTCAAAGTTTGAGAAGCATTAAATTGTATTAATTGAGCCTAGAGATCTTTTTTTTCATCCCACCTATTCATTTCTTCTATAAATACTTCTATAAAAGACAATTTAAAGGTTGGTCTCTGGATATTTGTTGCATGTAAATAGTTTTTCGAAGCTGCTCGTAGCCATGTTTGTAATTGAAGATACATAAGTCGAGATGAGAATTTTGAAGTCGTAGAAACCTATCGGACTTCATGATTGTAAATCTGGGTTTGAACATCAAATACAAATAGCTAATTTATGGGATCCTCGGTCTATGTCAATGGTGATGTTTTTCTCACTTTGTAATTTTATTTTTTCTTTATGTTTCCATTCTGTCCACTTTTCTCTCGATAAAGAACAACAAATATAGAGCTAGTATTTACTCTTACAAGTACCCTACTCTCACCGATAAGCTTTATCTTTATGTTTTTCCTCCTTTGTGTATTTAAGAATGATTTAATACAGTCAAGCTGAAGTTAAGGAATGTTGGTGTTCCCACGTCTTACTCGTCTAAACTTTAAACATTGTTCTTAAATGATATTTTCATTACATGCTAAGTAGATTTGGACTAGGAATGTTTATGGTTTGCCCCTGTCTTCTAGTTTTTCTCCAAAGGTTGCTTGAAAGTTTTCCCTAAGAGGATGTTAAAAGCAGGCTAGTTTCAAAGTACTTACATGATCTTAGACTACTTTCATGTTTATCATGAATGTTTTCCTTTTGAATACATCCGAAATTAGGCTAAGTTAAAAGTCTTTACTTGATCTTAAGCTATTCTAAGTATTTTAAATGTTTTCTATCGAAAGTACATCAAAAGCGAGGATAGTTTCAAAGTACTTACCTTATCTTAGATTACTTTATGTCTTTTCTTAAGTGCATGCCAAAAGCAAGATAGTTTCAAAGTACTTACTTGATCTTAGGCTTCTCTTTGTTCTTCATCTGTTTGATTTCCCTCACTTATTTTCTTATTTTTTCCATTCCATAAAATCAACTTAAAGAGATCCTTTTACATAGATGACTTTCCCCCATCGACTACTCTTGAACCTTTTTTGTTTCAATTAAATCCTCTTGTGACTCCATAGCCCAATGGAGTAAAACTACTTCTTGCCTATCTTATTAGTTGAACCATTCGCCCACTTATTTACACCTTCACCCTTCATATAGACTTCCTTCACCTTCATCATATCCTTGCCCAACCAAAGCCAAAAAAAACCCTTGTTCTTAATAACTAGCCTAAAATCACTTTCCAAAACCTTAAAAGATAAATCAATCTTTGCACTTGTAGAGAGATCCCTCTTTGGATTCAGGGAGGGCTAGATCCTAGAATCCCAAAGTGGTTCATATGTAGGTTGTGCAGCTTTTTATTTGCCAATCTTGAAAATTAAAGAGACCTAACAAGCCCAAGATAATAGGAATATACTATTTTGTTTTTCATTTTCTTGTTGCAAGAATAAAATTATAATGGAGGATAAATTAAACTCCTAAAACAGAAAAATAAATCAATGCCCATGTGAACAAGGCTAAATATGGGCCGCCTTAGTAAAACACCCTTATTTATGAAAGGGATTAAGTCATTTGACCTGGGTCAACTGGACCAAATCAACAATCACCTAGATGCACTCGTGCGCTTTTTAGTTGGAGGCTAATCATGTGAATGCAGCTAAATCATTGAGATAGTTTAGGGTTTGGCAAGGTTTCCATCTTATTTAAGGAGGAGGAGGATAGCATGAGGTTGTTGTTGAAGATATTATTTCTTAATAATTTTTCTCGCTTAGACATTTCTCATTCTCTAGTTGTTTAGCCGAGAATAGTGTTGTTTAGCACTAGGGTATTTCGATCGGGAATCCCACCTCTTCCATTAAGTAGATCCCGGAGGAGTCTTGCATTTCTTGACCACTATCGTGAATTTGGCTAAGCTCTTCTTCCAACTACAATGTAGATCCCTGTTGAGGGTTTGGTTTTTTTTGTAAGCTGCAGTAGTGGAGGCTAGATCTATTCGCATCTAAGCCATTCTAGTGCCTCTTTTTAGTGGGAAAGCCTTCTATCCCCTTGGTAAGAGAGTATTGGATGAGGAGAGCTCATTTTCAGATCTTGTCTTGAGGCCACATCATTTTCTAGAGCCTATAGCGTAGTCCATCTTCCAAAACTCGTGTTATTTTCAAGGAGAAAGTTGCAGTGGTCTTTTGGCACTTCAAGGAGGAGAGATATCTAGTGTTGGGAATCTGCCCTTCATCGTGGTGATCCGTGGATTACGAGATATTATCCATGTTCCATTCAGATCTGATCTAAATATTGATGTATTTTCTTTAGAAATTCTAAATCATTCTGCGATTAGTTGCATTAGATCTCAAATCTACTCCATGTACATCATTTTTCTCTGTGAAAAACCCCCAAGGGGCTTTTGAATAGGAGACTCTATAGTGTACGAGATCTGATATAGATCTATATTTTTTTTACGTAGATCAGCTCTAGATATGAATTGTAAACTACAGCTCTTTTCAGCTAATAAAATAATGTTGTCAAGCTTGCACAATTATATCATATGGTTGCAGCCTCTTATTTTGAATATTTCTTCATGTAAATTCTTCTACTTTCTGTAATATACCGAAATGGATTCAATATAACTCTGATTTTATATTATAAACAATCATATTGAGCCTTCATATTGGCCTCCTACATATATTTGGATAAATTACATTATTTTCTCGAGAATTTTTGTCACATAGTGTTGCAGTCCCATCTTTGGGCATTTTCTAAGTTGTACTAGGTGTGGGAGACCTATTTAGCCCAACTAAAAGGATTTTTTTCTGATTCCCTCTTGGATTTAGGTCTAATATTTCTATATATAAGGGATCCAAGGGTTGGTTTTCAATCTCGTAGCATACATATCCGGAAAATGAGTTTTTCGTGCATGCCTTGCTAACAGCTCCCAATTTGGGGATATTACATATATCCATAGCTATCTGAAAGTTATCCCCCGCATTAATTATACCAAAAGGAATTTTTACATACATAAAAGTGCCCCCAAGGAGTAGTAGAATTTTTTTTGGCTTCATCCTCTCGTTGGACTAAAATTTGGTTATATCTTGAAAATCCATCTAAAAGTGAAATCCTAGAAGAACCAACTACCCTTTGTAAAATGTGATCCATTTTTTGGTAAAGGATAATTATATTTTAAGGATACTTTATTTAGATTCCTAAATTCAACACATAATATAATCTCTCCTATCTTTTTTCTTGGTTGGAACTAAATTATAAACCCAATCATAATATCCGATTGGTGCAATTATTTGTGGATCATACATTATCTTAACTTCTTTTTTCTATTAAGGGCATAAAAGTAGGATTGATTCTCCTTAACTTTTTTTTTAAAAGGGCTTTTTTATCTTATTTTATAGGAATTCTATGTTGAATTATGTTGGTGTCATAGGATCTTAGGTCCTCATAACTCCAAGAAAAAACATTCTTGGAATTCCTTAAAAAGAGAAATATATGTTTCTTTTTCAAGTTGAGGTAAGCCTTTGGAAAGTTTGATCATTTTGGGTTTTAACTTTCTGTGCCTATGTTGCATTCCTCAATGTCGGATCTAAGTGGATCAATTTTGAGTTTTCTAGCAACATCATTTGATTCAAATAAATCTTCTAAAGGAGTTAAACCTTTTGGCAAGAAATTATGTTTGAGATTTAATATTTCGGATTCATAATCAATTATCTCATCAATTTCTACTCTCTCTAAGTTATCTATATCTGATTGACTAAACTTAATTGGTCTAGAAAAATTTACTTTATTTACATATATATTATTCAAATCTATTTCATTATCTAAATCTTGATATAATATACAATAAATATCTATTTTACGATTCGAAATTCACCTTCATTATTCGTAAAATGGTAAATTTGTTGGTCTTGCATAAAAAAATCGCCAATATTTGATGTTATCTAGAATTATTGGTCCGTGTTTTACTTCCGCAATATATTTATTGTTAGGCTGAAAAGGTAAATTAAAAGTACTAGAAAATTTTGCTAAAGAGTGTGCTTGTAAGTTTTTCTTTCTTGTTATTGCAAAAAAAATTACATTCCAACAAATCATCAATCAAATCTAATACTGAGTCTCTCTATATGCCTAGTCTAGGATTGTAAAAAAAATATTCACCTTTAATTTTTTTTACAATCAACTCTGAGTCTCCCATTATTTCTATTCTTTTGCCTCCTAAGTTTTTGATAATCTGGACTCCTAAAATGAGGGCTTCATACTCAGCCCATATTGTTGGTGCATCCGAAATTTAGTTTGAAAGCATGGCCTTTTTGCATGATTTTTTCTCAATGTTAGTTATCCAAACTCCTACTCCAACTCCTAGTTTGTTTACTGATCCATCAAAGTCTAAATGCCATAAAAAATTCATGAAAGATATTATCATTGTTTTGTATTTTCTTTTTATCTTTTAGTTTATTTTTTTATTTCATTATCTATTTCAAAGTTACGTAAGATGAAATAGTCTAGATCATTAGGTGTAGCATAAATTTGTTAATTTATTAATCTTTACGCACTACTTACCATATATTTCATCAATGTTTCCCTATAAAGCTTCTTTGGTTGACCAAAGACTTATATAGTAGCATATAACATGTCCAATTGTAGATATCCCTATAATTTTGCTCCCCATGAGCGAGATAATAACATTCCATATTTGGGAGGGATATCAGCTACTACAATTTCCATTAGTGTACTCTTACTAGAATATTGAACTAATGTTACACACAAATCTTTAATAAAACCTAGGCATTTTACATTGCTTGAATCAAATGAAAATAAAACTTTGTGAGGCCTTGTAATGCCTAAATTTAGAGTTTCCATTATTGCTATGGGCATTAGATTGTGTGAAGCTCCTAAATTTAACATTGCATTGTTGAGATTGCAACAAGATGATGAGCTTAGTGGAAAGGAGTCGCCTTCACTAAGTGGGGCCCGTAGGGTATCTTTGGCGCAAAGTCTATTTTTTAGACATATGGATCATGTTCTATGAGTTGCAGGGATGCTATTTGTGGATGGTTGGTCAAGTCGTAAAAAAATAGATGGACTTCTATTTTTTAGAAATATCGGCGGAATCTATTTTTTAGATTGCCAATCTAAAAATAGATATGTCGAATATTATTAGCTCTTAATAATATTTGGACTCTAAACATTATCTTATCCTCTTGGAGCACTTCGGTTTGATGCCTAGATGTGGCACATGTAGATGACGGAAGGAATTACGCTATTCCTAGGGTTTAGTGGAGCTATTGCATGGTTGAATTCAGTTAGAACTCATGTGACAGAGTTTGGTGGAGTTTTCGATGAGACAATTAATGGAGTTGTTTTTCGAGTTTAACTTAGTTGAGCTAGTTGTATCTAGTCTAACCGATTGATAAAATTAGTGAGAGTGGTGTGAATTAATTATTAATTAATTCACTAATTATTAACTCATAAATCAACTAAATAATACATCGGTTAACTAAAGTGCATGGACAGTTTCGATGGATACCAGAGAAGAGGTAGGTGAAAGAGCAAGTGTGACTATCAGTGGTGACTATACTGTGCATGAGAATTGCACACACATTGATTGAGAATCCAATGAGGATTGCGTAGACACACCAGTGGGATTTGAACCTGGATCTGGAAATTATCCATATTGGATTGTGCAAGAGAGGTCGGCTAACAGTGGAGCAGATTGGAGCATGTGTTTTGTATGATCCGAGCTTGTGTAGTGTGTAACAATTGGAGATTGTACCGAGAGCTTGTGAGGAGTTTTTACAATTATTGTTACATGATCTCTATCATTATAATATACGTGATAGTTGGGGGGTTTTCAGCTTTAATCTTTTCCCATAAATATTGTGTTTATATGTGTGATTGTTTATGGTTTTAATGTGCGCATGCGATTGTTTAATTTCCGCAAATTGATGATCAATAGTAGAAGAGGTTATGTATTATGCATGAAGCTCAAATAGTGTGTGATCGGGATAATCTCGGTGAATAATTTAACAGATTATTCAAATTTATACATGGTATCAAAGCAGTATTGATCATTGGAGCAATTGCAAAAAAAACATTGAAGCTGTTGAGTTTTGTGCTGGTGTAATTCGAATTTGTAGCAAGTGTTTTCTTGGTGTCAAAGTTGTGATGTCTTTCAATGGATTGCGATTGGAGTATGCCCTTGAGGGCAGCCCGAATTATATTTCATGGAAGGACAGGGATGGAGGCGGTGTTGGATGACAATGGGTTGAAGGAGTTCATAGATGTCGAAGTTCCAAAGCCTACTTCTAGCGATGTCGGCGTAATTGAGGCTTGGCAAAAGAAGACAACAAAGTGTCGAAGGATTCGTTGGAGGGCATGAAGTATCACATAGTGTCCACCTCGCATGGTAAGGCTTCTCCATTCTTGATGTGGAAATCCTTGACAGATTTATTCCAAAGAAAGAGCAACCAGAGGAAGTTGGCACTCAAGGATAAACTCGTAAACATAAAGATGGAGAAAGGCGACAGTATGCCCAAGTACCTCAAGAAGTTCATCCAATGCGGGGATGAGCTGGGAAGTGTGGGGGGTGGTCGTTGATGACGAGGAATTGGTGAGCTTGGCTCTCCTAGGGCTTCCGAAGAGTTGGCATTCCTATCGTGGACTCGTCAATGCTCGAGAGAAATTGCCGGGGATGGGAGCGACTTTGGTCGGATCTTGTGCAAGAGGAGATAAGGCGGAGTACCGGGGACGGATCTTCATCAAGGAACTCGATGAAGAGAATTTTGCTTTGGCTGCCAAAGCAAAGAAGGGGGAAGAGCAAGAAAGCTTCTCATTCCGGTGCGAAAGGCAAGAAGCGGGACATGTCCAGGGGTGAAGTGCTTTCACTGTCACCAACATGGACATTATGCCACAAATTGTCCGCGAAGAAGAAAAAATAAGTAGGTTGTTGGATCTGCACTGGAGAGGCCTCTAGCCTCAAAGTTTGAGCTTGATTTTTTCGCTGATCACATGCTTGGTCTCAAGTGTGGCAGGATCAGTGTGGTTTCCGGACAGTGGTGCGTCTTTTCACATGACAGGAGATCGAGATTTGTTTACTGATCTGGATGAGAAAGATCTTGGAGTGCACATCAAGATGGGCGATGATGGTAGATACAGTGTGACCGCTATCGGTACCATTTCCTTTGAGAGGGAGTCTGGTAAACCCTTCGTATTGAAGGAAGTGATGCATGTTCCAGGATTGAAGAAGAATCTTATCTCTGTGGCGATGTTAGAAGACAAGGGATATGATTTTGTCTTTAGCAAGGGAAAGGCTTTCCTGTGTAGTAAGGCAACTGGTGAGACCCGAAGGATAGGGGTTCGAGTTAAGAACCTTTATCAATTGCAGGTAGATGGCTACGCAGCAATGGCAGGAAAGGCAGAAGGAGTGGTGAGCCGGGATGATGGTGAGTTGTGGCACCAGAGATTAGGCCACCTTCACCATGGAGCTTTGAAGATACTGCAGCAGATTTATACTGGGCTTCCTAAAGGCACTCTTACGCAGTCAGATCAGTGCAAGGGGTGTACCTTGGGAAAATTTGTGAAAGCCAACTTTCACGAGAAGGATAGTCGCACCACAATGATCCTTGAGAGAATTCACACAGACGTGTGTGGACCTTTCTCAGTAGCTTCGACAGCAAAGCACAGGTATTATGTGATATTTGTTGATGATTTTTCTCGTAAGTGCTGGATCTTCTTCATGCAGAAGAAGAGTGAGACATACTCAAAGTTCTATGAGTTCAAGGCGCCGGTAGAGAAAGAATCGGGGAAGCAGGTGAAGGCTCTTAGGAGCGATAATGGTGGTGAATTCATCTCTGGTGAATTCAAGGACGTTTGCAATGCAGAAGGAATTCGAAGAGAGCTCATAGCACCTCATAACCCACAACAGAACGGGGTTGCTGAGCGGAAGAATAGAACGATTGTGGGTGTTGCACGGGCGATGTTGCATGATCAGGGCCTACCCATTCACTTGTGGGCGGAGGCATGCAATACTGCAGTATATGTGCATAACCGTTGTCCTCATAGGATAGTTGGAATGAGTACACCCGAGGAGGCATTTTCTGGTAAGAAGCCTGATATTTCCCATTTGAGGATTTTTGGTTCACCTGTTTACATTCATGTGACGAAGGATGCCAGGAAGAAGCTGGAGCCGACCGCAGAGGTTGGGATATTTTCGGGGTACACTGATACGCCCCACAACTATCGTGTGTATTTTCCGCATATGGGCAAGACTATTGTGCGACGAGGATATCAAATTTAGGAGTGAGGAGAAAGCGGTGAAGTGTTCGCTTGTGAGAGGGAGCTACACCGAGTCTCAGGATGTGGATCACCATAAGATGAGGTTCACAGTGGAAGAAACCACTCATGCGCCAACCATCGAGCGGAAGCGCACTATTTAAGTCCAGGCGAATTGGCTCAAGATGCAAAGAAGGTTGTAGGAGCACCTACATCACAGCGCAGATAGAGACAGTCACCTGACCGGTATACTGGATACATGGCTCTTATGAGAAAGTGTATCGTGACGGAGCCATCCTCTTTCGAGGAAGCTATGGAGGATCCCGCATGGGTAGATGCCATGGTGGAAGAGTATGATTCGATTGTCAGAAACAGTGCATGGGAGATTGTCCCAAGGCCGGAAGGGAAATCAGTGGTGGGTTCGAGATGGATCTACAAAGTGAAGCAGGCAGCTAACGGGAGTGTGGAGAAGTACAAGGCAAGATTTGTTGCCCGAGGCTTTTCACAAATAGAGGGGATCGATTATGAGGAGACCTTTGCACCTGTCGCAAGGTATTCTTCCATACGGATGATTCTTGCTCTCTCAGCGCAGATGGGGTGGCACATTCATCATATGGATGTGAAGACTACATTCCTCAACGGAGTCATTGAGGAGGAGGTGTACATAGAGCAGCCCAAAGGTTTCGGGATCTTCAGCAGTGAGTCGCATGTGTGCAGGCTCAAGAGAGTGATGTATGGGTTGAAACAAGCACCTCGTGCTTGGTACACATGGATGACAGTTATTTCACCGGACTTGGATTCTCCAAGAGTGAGGCGGATCCTAACCTATACAGGATTGTGGTGGAGGGTAAGTTGTTGATCATTGTACTTTATGTAGCTGATTTGTTTTTGACAGGTGATGAGCTGTTGATACTCTCATGCAAGGAGGATCTTGCAAAGGAGTTTTAGATGAAGGACTTGGGCCTCCTTCATTATTTCCTGGGATTGGAAATTTGGTAGCGCAGTGATGGACTGTTTGTTTCTTAGGGTAAGTATGCCCGGGAGATACTGGAGAATTTCAACATGCATGGCTGCAAGCTTGTTGATACTCCTCTTCCTGGTGGTTGGAGGAAGGAGGATGCTACTTCGGCGGAGGTAGTGGATGCCACTGTTTATCGACAGTTGGTGGGGCCGCTTATGTATCTGGTCAATACACGACCCGACATATGCTATGTTGTTAACCAGCTTTCACAAGCTATGGTTAAGCCTACCAAGCTCTTTGTGAAGGTAGGCAAGCATGTATTGAGATATCTCAAAGGCACATCGGGATATGGATTATGGTACAGACAGTCGAATGAGGTGAAGCTATGTGGCTTCACGGATGAAAATTGGGTAGGGAGCCCAACAGACAGTAAGAGCACATCTGGAGGGATTTTCGCATCGGGTCGGCTGGGATCAGCTTGAGTACAAAGAAAGAAAGGTAGATCCGTGGCACTCGCCCCGCAAAGGCTGAAAGAGATAGGCAGCAATGATTTATGAGGCCACAGATGAGGAAGATCCTAGTCGGGTTGTTCGGTTCACACTTAGAGCCTACCGTGATTTATTGTGATAATCAGAGTTGCATCAAACTCTCGATTAATCCAGTATTTCATGATAGATCTAAACACATTGACATCCGGTATCATCATATCAGAGATTGTGTGCAGCGGAAGATCATGTTACTTTCATACATTCCCACGGAGGATCAGGATGCTGATATCTTGACGAAGGCGCTCACCAGGAGCAAATTCAAATACCACAGAGGTAGGATAGGGGTGGCAGATAATCCTTATCTTGTTGAGAGGGAGTGTTGAGATTGCAACAAGATGATGAGCTTAGTGGAAAGAAGTCGCCTTCACTAAGTGGGCCCGCAGGCTATTTTTGGCGCAAAGTCTATTTTTAGACTATGTCTATTTTTAGACATATGGATCATGTTCTATGAGTTACAGGATGCTATTTTTGGATGGTTGGTCAAGTCGGAAAAAATAGATGGACTTCTATTTTTAGACATACTGGGCGGAATCTATTTTTAGATTGCCAGTCTAAAAATAGATATGTCGAATATTATTAGCTCTTAACAATATTTGGACTCTAAACATTATCTTATCCTCTTGGAGCACTTCAGTTTGATGCCTGGATGTGGCACATGCAGCTGAAAGAAGGAATTACGCTATTCCTAGGGTTTAGTGGAGCTATTGCATGGTTGACTTTAGTTAGAACTCATGTGACAGAGTTTGGTGGAGTTGATGAGACAATTAATGGAGTTGTGTTCAGTTTAACTTAGTTGAGCTAGTTGTATCTAGTCTAACTAATTGATACAATTAGTGAGAGTGGTGTGAATTAATTATTAATTAATTCACTAATTATTAACTCATAAATAAACTAAAGAATACATCAGTTAACTACAGTGCATGGACAATTTCAGTGGAGACCAGTGAAGAGGTAGGTGAAAGAGCAAGTGTGACTATCAGTTGTGACTATACTGGTGCATGATAATTGCACACACATTGATTGAGAAGCCAATGAGGATTGTGCAATACACACTAGTGGGATTTGAACCTGGATCTGGCAATTATCCATATTGGATTGCGCAGTAGAGGCTGGCTAATAGGTGGATCAGATTGGAGCATGTGTTTTGTATGATCTGAGCTTGTGTAGTGTGTAACAATTGGAGATTGTACTGAGAGCTTGTGAGGAGTTTGTAAAATGATTGTTACATGATATCTATCATTATAATATACAGATAGTTGGGGGTTTTCAGCTTTAAGCTTTCCCATAAATATTGTGTTTATATGTGTGATTGTTTATGGTTTTAATGTGCGCATGCGATTGTTTAATTTCCGCAAATTGATGATCAATAGTAGAAGAGGTTATGTATTATGCATGAAGCTCAAATAGTGTGTTATCAGGATAATCTCGGTGAATAATTTAACAGTTATTCAAATTTCTACATGCATTATGTAAAATTTTGTCATGTATAGTTAAACTGATGTAAAATGGAGGAACTGCTCCATCTTGATGCTTTCCATTTACATCAAGGCAAAAAATCAACTATGGTTGATCATCATTAAATTTTACAGAGTCTTCTCCATCATTCATGTTTAATGTTTCAGTGATTGTTGTTTTATACAAATCATGTTTTACCAATTCTGTTAAAGGAATTGGTATTTTTAACTTTGCAATTTCATTTTGTATATTGAATCAAGGTTGTGATTTACTTATTTAAATTAACTCTTCCTTAGTAATTGTAGTTTGAGTGGGTTTATCTTGTTTTTATACAATGATGTTATCATTTTCTGTTTGAGTTTCTTGTGTCTTATTGCTCCTAGTTTTCTTTTCATGAGTAGTTTGAGAAGTAGTAGATGTTTTTTCATATTTTGAGTTGTCAGAAACTGTTTTTTGAGTGGCAAATTTTGGATCTTCTGATTTTGGATCTTCTGATTTTGGATCAACAATGGGTGTTTTAGGATCTAAGTTTACTATTTTAGCAGAATTAGGTGCTTTTGCAGCAACATATTTTTGTGAATCTTTTGTAGCTTGAGTAACTTCATCTATTATGTCAACAATCTTAGCACTTGGTGAAATTTTGGGGCTAGAAGCTTTGTGGGATGAATTAGAGTTGTGCCTATTTTCCATAGGGAGAATTTGCAGAACTTTTGTTGTTGGGGCTTCTACTGTTCTCTTATTTTCAGTTTGAGGAGGTTTTTTAGTAGAAGTTTTAGTATTTTTCTTACTCCTAAGGTTATATTTCTTGTGTACTTCATTTATAGAAAAATCATAACCTTGCTTATAGTCAAACGATTCACCTAAATCTAATTGAAGTTGTTGCATTTCAAATAACTCCTAGTCTTCCTGAGTGAGAAAGATAGTGTTATCTTCATTTATACCCATTAGATTTATGGTATACTCATCATATACATTTTTTTGAGAACTTTCAGCATAGTTATCCTAAAATGGGGGTCTTATTGTCTTGTCTGGGGCTGATTCTTTTGATTTTCCTGAATTTTTATTTTTCCTAAATTTGGGATTTATGACTTGCTGTTGATTATCCCATTGAGGTCTCCTTTCTATGTTGTCTAATTTATCCATCATTATCTCTAAAGTTTTAACTAACTAATATATTTTTCCATCTGAACTAGAGTCTTATTCTTTCATGGTTACTCTCCTCTCATTCCTTAATCTGGCTTTTCTAGCTAAAATGTTTACTTCTACACCTATAGCATCTGTTTGCATTCTTTCTAAAGTTTCTTCATTTATTTCTCTTAACTGATATGCGATGCCTGTGTCAAAACCATTTGGGAATTTAAGTAAGAGAGAGTCAGTAGTGGGTTTGAGATTTGCAGGAATTGAATTGTAAACATTGTTATATCTAGTGCAGTAGTCTTGTACTGATTCAATGGGAGCTCTTTTCATTGCATCAAATTCAGACAATATTTGGAGTGGGTTTTTATTCTTTTCCCATTTATTTAAAAATAATCTATGAAAAATAGCTAAGTCAAATATACTACTAGCAGTAAAACCTTTAATCCATTTTTTTACTTCCCCTGTTAATGTTGGTGCAAAAAATCTCATTTGTACATCATAATCATCTATTTCGTGGAGTTCAAAGTAATCTGCCATTTTATTTATGTGTTGTTGTGCAGTGTACTATGTAGTAGCATCAAATTGTGGTATTACTTTGGTAATCTTGAGGGATGTCATGTAGTTGTGTTGGAAGAACGGGGGGAGCATACCTGGCAGCCATAACTTGAATTCTAGCTTGGCTAGGAGGTAGACTGGAAGTGATTACGGATGAACTGGAAGCAGTAGCCGATGTAGTAACAGAAGTAACTAATGAAACTAGAATATAGGATGGTGAACTAAAGGATGAAGTGGAGGTACTAGGAAATGAAACTGGAATATATAAGGAAATAGTAAGAAATGAGAATGATGTGTTTGAAATAGTAGAAGGTAAACTATTTGATGATTGAAATAATATTCTAGGTTGTAAGGGTTGTATAGGGATAAATAGATCTATAGATTCGATAGTAGCTGAAACTATAGATGATGTAGTGGTATCTAAATGATAAATAGAAGGTATAGATGTATAAGCTAACAAATGGGCTAATTCAATAGCTTCATCTATTTCTTTGAGAACAGTAGCATTTATCTCTTCAAGTTTGTCCTGATTTTTAAATTTCTTTAATTCAGAATCTACTGCAATATTTTCCTGTTTTGTTTCCAAAAATGAAATAAAACAGGGTCTAAAATAGTAGTACTTAAATTATTTTCATATTTTCTCCTAAATAAGGAATGTTAAAATTTCAAATCAAACAGTATATCTTGCAAACTTACAAACTCTTGTGGTAATGAATTGGATCTAATTAATGAAACTTTAGAATCTAAATATTCTATCTATTTTTTCTTTTTCCCAATTCTGTGTATATTGTCTACTATAATAACATGTTTAGGATCTGGGTTAGACATAGTATAGTAAATTTTTCTAGAAGCCAGAATTACATTTTTTTATAAAATGATACTCACAACTTATAAAATAGTCTTAAAGGCAAAAAGATAATGAAAAAGATTTCTTTAAGACCTATTTTAAACTTGAGGATTGGGTTTGATCCCCAGTATGGTCACTAGTATGTTATCACTCTAGTAATTCTCAAGTTGTGAGATTTTTATTTAAAGTTTTAAGAACACTAGAGGTAACCACAAACCTACTTTTAAACTCTAGGATCTAGCCTTCCTAGGGTTCAGAGAAGGCTTTGTCTGTAATATTTAACTTTTTTATTATTATAATATATTAGGCTAGTTATGATTGTGCAATTTGGTTTTGATTTGGTTTGGTTTGGTTTGGTGGGAAACATTACTTAATGAGATGGATAGTGGGAAATCTGATTTTCCATTGGACTAAGGAGTCAAAATTCAAGCAGACAGAACTAGGATCGAGGTTAAAAAGTCAAATGTTTTCAGGGCACGGTAGATAAGTCTTTGAAGATCTTGGAAGGCTATTTTGGTGAATTGGTATGATCGGAATAAAGAGCAATGAAGGGTTATTTGATCCAGAAAAAGGAAGTAGTAGGCAGAGGTCAAATAATAGAGGGAGCAATTAAGGGTTCCCTACTCTGGAAATCAGCAGAAAACATAGAAATGATAAATACTAAAGATAGGGTGGTTTTAACAAATCCTGAAATAATACTCCTGTTTATTATTTCAAATTTAAAACACATAATGAATGCATAAAACAAATAATATAAACAACGACTAGTAGAAAGTACTATACTTCAATGGCTCATCACATGAATCTTGAAATATGATGCTAGTTGATCTGATCCAGTCTGCTACTTGAAATTTGCAACACAAAAGCCTTCAAGTCCAACAAAAATGACTATAGAAATCTTCAGCAATTTATTCCACCCTAATACTTCTAAGGATGAAGTATTTATACAAAATTGTTTACAAAATATCCTAGAATGCTTCTAGGAATTATCTAAGGAAAAATAAAATATCTTTACATCAAAATAGAGACAGTTTCGTAACAAATCATAATGTTGTCATATTTATCCAAATAAAATAGTAATCTATTTGTGGATTAGGTGCACCTGGCTGCCTTGGTGTCCTCTTTGCTGGCAGAGATATTTCAAATTTGGTTTGAAATCTGATCTTCTTTATATTATACCATTTTACTTTGATTCCCTTTAATATTTGATAGTCTTTAACTCGGATTCTTTTTAACTTGATACTCTTTAACTCTGTTAAAACTGTTTTACTCCTGTAAAAAAATTATGTTTTGACTAAAATTCAACAAAATGTTTTCTTCCTTTTAGTTGCTTTTTAACTTTCACAGTAAATCAGTAAGTGATTGCCAAGCTTCATCATTTGGAATTTGTATCTTCTTCAGCTTCCTAAATTTTCATCTGCCTCAGTATATCTGGAAAAATTTGGTTTTATGACAAATAAATGTCTTATCTCATGTTGCAGATAAAATAAATCTTCAAAACTTCTGAGTAAGACCTTCCTGTTGGAATGCCTTGTCCACTTGTCATTTCAACTGCTCTTTTTCATACGCTCTAATCTTCTTATTATAATCCTCCTATGGCATAAGTTTTTCATTAATTTCCAGAATGTTAGGAAAACTTCTTTGCCTCAAATTTTCAAAATTAACCATAAACTTGGTTATGGCTATGTTCATATTTTTACATTTCACTTCAATTGTTTCATCAGGTTCTTCTTTGAAATGACTTTCCTTATTTCAAGGATTGTTTCATTCCTGTCAATGATATCAATTTCTTCTAAATCCTGTTTGTTTTTGTTGTTGAGAAACTTGATCAATTCTATGTATTGCTAAGGTATAGTACCTAGCTCATCTTTTGTTTTCTGAATTTCTGCTAGTGATGCCTGTTGGGGTTCCCATGTTTTGGCCAGGTTGACAAAGACCAAAAGATGAGACAACATAGAACCACTTTCAGACCTTAGGATCTAGCCCTCCTAGGTCCAGAGAGGGATCTCTCTATGAAGTCAAAGGACATGTCTTTGAAGCTTAAAGTATAAGATTTTGGGCTAGTTATAGGCTTGAGGTTGTTTGTTTGATTGTTTAGGTTTGGTTGGAAGGAACCAGGAAAAGAAGGTCCAATAGAAGACAAGGATGAGCAAAGGTGAAGCTTAGGCAGAAACAGATAACTCAAAGAACATCAAAGCCATTGGGCTATGGAGTCAAGAAAGGATTTACTTGTAATCAATGTGCAAGCTTTCAGTTGGGCTAGTCATCTAGAGCATTTGGATCTTAAAGGGTAGAAGATGGAATGGAACATTAAGGACTGAAAATGAAAGGAGGAGAACCATCTAATTATGTCTATAGATCAGACCAGAGGTCATTTAACTCCGGGCCTGCTTGGACAAAACCAGAGGCAGTTACAAGGGATCTTAGAAAAGGCTAGCTGGTCGAGCAAAGATCCTAGTGGATAGGGCTAACACTAATCCCCGGTGTTCTCAAACCTTCCAGCTAAATCCTAACAAGAACATCTAAATACTGATTTCATTAACTCATACATCAGAGAGTAGGCAATTTCATCCACTACACTGGTTAAATCAATTGAAATCAATATTCAGATGTACATATAAGCAGAAAACATTGAGGTAGGGAGAGCAGGAAACATAAGGCACCTATCAAGGGTGAATCTTACAATATACTTATGTTGCCTACCAGTAGAAACATGATGAAATGAAAGCAAATCAATCACAAATACAGAGAAAGAAAAACATCACCAGTTGCTTTAGATCAAGATCCAAAGAAACGTACTTGTCATATTAAAAACAACACCAATCAGATACATCATAGCCCATAGCCTGAACATTCAGTCTGAATACATCTAGTCTCAGTCTATCTTACAATATTACATAGAGAACTTGTCTCAAGAGGAACAATACTTGCATTTCACTGATATCTCATCAACAACCATTACAATCTTTTCTTTTGTGCTTTATAGCAGTGGGAACACAAAGATCGACCGAAGAAGGTAGGTGAACATTGAATGTCATATTAAACACAACAATAAATGCGGGCTGAGGCCCATTCTTCTTGACATGCTGTATGTTTAATCTCTGTCACCTTCTTTGTGAGAGAATGATCTGCTCCAGATTTGATCTGGAGATCTTTTGGCTGAAGTACTCCTGGTGTCGTGAACAAAAGTAAAATAAACTGCTAGAAGGTCTGTCTCATAAATGTCTGACTGTCTTTGAGCCGTAGTCTGGTGGGAAAACTCCTGAGGGACACGGTGTGTAAATAAAATAGTATGGGTGCACTGTACTTGATAAAGAAAAACATTCTACTGATGAAAAACCCTGATATTACCTTTCGTCTGCGCTCAGGATCCTTTGATCGATCCTCGGGGTCTGTGATCTACTGCTTTGTCTTTGAAGACATCGACTTAGGGCTCGAGAATGATCTGAAGACATTGACTTAACTCTGGGCCTGCTTGGACAAAACCAGAGGCAGTTACAAGGGATCTTAGAAAAGGCTAGCTGGTCGAGCAAAGATCCTAGTGGATAGGGCTAACACTAATCCCCGGTGTTCTCAAACCTTCCAGCTAAATCCTAACAAGAACATCTAAATACTGATTTCATTAACTCATACATCAGAGAGTAT
>JAXQQM020059916.1:0-43934 GCA_034641835.2 Pinus albicaulis
AATGAATCTTCAATTATATCACGAAATAATTCTTGATGACTAAGGTTGGATCTATCTTAATGAGAATTGTAAAAAATATCATGGTCATGATTGTTAATATCCAAGGGATGAAAGGTGTTATCAAGATCGGGAGCGAGAACCTCTTCATAAGAATCTAAGAAGAAAGATTGGTCATGCATTTCAAGAAAGGTATCCTCATCATCAATATTCTACAATTTGAGATCAAAGTCCTCACAGATAACACCAAATTCATGATAAAGGAGTTTGATATTGGCTTGAGGTTTAGATTGGTCATTGTGTTGAGAAATGTAACTAGTATTGGTTTTCATATTTGTACTTGATCATGATGTATTTATCAAAAAGAAAGCAAAAGGAAATATATTGTAAAAGAAAGAAATATATTTAAGCATGGGTTTCATGCTTTTTTTCTAGGTAAAAAACACCCATTGAGTGCTCTAGGGTTTGTGTCTTGAATCAAAATCTAAGTCATGATGTAAGAGACCCTTCTTGGGCTCAGTGTGTTAAAAAGAGAAAATTATTTTATGTAAAATAATCATGCAATTCTCCACCAGCAAGTCGGCCTACCCTATTCTTCATGTCAGCCTAAATAGAGGAGGTTATAAATACTATAAATACACATCTATTTGACCATTTTAGTAGATTAAAGAAAGATCATCTGCAACTAGAAGTGAGATAAAAGGGTACGAAGTGCCTAACAAAAGAATTTTTTGACATTGCATAAATGAAGGAATACAAGCGAGAAATAAAGGGACCAAGAGCATCATCTTACTCTTCCATATGCGTGACTGAAAAATATAATTGTAGAAGGGGCCGAAGCTTTAGGATTGTAGAAGGGGCCTGAACTTTTGTTGGCCTAATTCATTCTTGAAGAATTTAACTGATGTTTGACTTTATTGTATGGGAGGTTTACTTGGTGGTTTGGAGGTAGTATATTTTCAAAGGTCTCGATTGTTTCATTTGACTTGATTTAAAAGAAGAAAAGAATAATTTTTGGGTTTTCCCATAGGAGATGGGTTTGCCCCTAGATGAGTGCCTACATCTGGTGTTCATTGTGTATGATATTTGTAATTTTGGCCTTTACATGATGATAAGAACATAACATAATAAAAAAAAGTAAAATATAATATCATAGGTAAATTTCAAGTAGGATAAATAAAGAATAAGTTAACCTAATATTTCCCTCATGGATTTCTCGACATGGTATCAGAGCTAAAGTTAGCAGCATAAGAGGAAGCTAGAATATCACTAATGGTTGGAAAAAATAAAGTCTCAAGTTTGAGATACCTAAAAGGAGAATCAAATTAAATAAATTCATTTATGAGCATGATTATAAATATTATACTTCAGTAATTAGACTATAGAAGGCCAAAAGGAGTTGTGAAGCATATGTTTGGGATCTAAGAAGAATAAAATTATAAGCCTTAATCAAAGAAAAATATATGATAGTTAGAACGAAGGTTTGTGCATTGATCTCATATATCTTGAATTCAAGCTATCTCAGAGATCTCAATAATCGAATGATACATATCTCTCAGCTATTAGAATTAACCAAGATCTTTTATTTCTACGATATTAGCAGAATTTCATGTGAAAGAGTATGAAAAAACACATGTGCATACTTTAAGGAAACATAAAAGAAACCATCAAATCAAAGAACACACACAACTTTATAACGAAGTTCATCCAATGTGGAATACATCTTTGGGTCCGATGTTAAGAGTGGGGAAGCCACTTCATTAGGTGTTTCAAGAAGATGATGAGTACATGATGCAATATTTGTAAAATGAGGAAGAACTACCTTAGCTAGAGTGGCATGTCTCTCTCTCAAGAGACTTTCTTCTATAAAAATTCTCACTCATAAAATCTCTCCTTCAACATGACAAAACAAAAATCTCTCACATAAAGTGGCATACAAATATCGTCTCACAATGTGCCATACATGGAACTCAGAATCAAAACATCATATTAAAAAAACCAAATAAAGACATGGAAATAATGCACATTATACCTCCAAGTCTGGGGATGGCTTCAAAATCAGCTACTTGGATGAAGAAACTACCTACGCCATTGTGTTCCTCGCAAAAAATTGTGAAATCTTACTGTAAACTCAAACCCTTTTTGACTCGGTCAAATCTGGGTTACTGGGGAATATTTTAGATTCCTCACAAGGTTCTCTTTTGGATATAGTCGAAAAATCTACTGATAAAATGAAGAAATGGACTGCGCCATCAGAATATTGGTGAAAAAATGGTTCAAATAAGTATAAACTCGACATATTTCTGACACCTTCAAAATTCTACTCCTAGAGAATCTTAAATATTCCTAGAATATTCTTGAGATTCATGTCTTCATTGGCCTTCATGTGCCCTCATCTCTCATGCCTTCTCTGTGGTCCCATTTGAACCATTTGAATGAAATTTTATAACAAAGTGTGAGGGTGAATAAGACAATGTGTGTGGTTGGAATAATGGTTAACATAGTCATATTAAGTTACTTGTTGTTACCGAGATTTTGTATTCAAAACCCATGTACTCCCAATTTTGGTTTTAATTTAGTTTTCAAACCATATAATATATGGTAAAAGTATGTCCATATTGCAACGACTCCCAAAACCATGAGAATAAGACAAAATGGAAGTTTCACCATGCCAAGGAAACTTGGGCCTAATTTTAGGTTCCATGTGGCACCATGTGATTGGGCCATGTGGAAGATTCTCATAGGTAAACATCATATCCCACCTACTTGCCATGCGTCGACCTCTGGTGCTGTCACATCACCTTTCTGAGCCTTTTTGGAGCTGCCTGTATTTTCTGAGCCTTTCTAGAGCCACCTAGATCATTTCTCCACACTAAGGATATTTTGGTCCTCCAAAATCATGAAAACAATATGCAATTTGTTGTACTCCTTTTTTTGCACAACAAGTGCCTTAATAGCCCACACTTCCTTCTCCTTCACCTTTTTTAAGCCATAAGTGATGAACTGACACATTTTCACTTTGCAAACATGTAGTACATATTTTCAAAATACATGTTCAATTACATGACCTATCCTGACCCAAGAAAATCCATACTTTCGAAGAGTTTATAACACACTCTTTGGTCAAATTTACATAAAAAACATAACATAAACCAATACCCCAACTATCAACAAAAGGCCAAAAGGATCACTACGTTGCATTCATTAGTGATGGAAAACACATCATCACTTTTACAATCATTTCACAACATGTGATTTACAAAATGTGGCCATGACAAGCTACTATCTCTTATAAAACCACCTCTCACTCATCAAAGTGAATGGATCATCGTTTTGGAGTTTCTTCGATTGTTGAATAAGGTTACCAACTAGTTCGTGCATAGAAGCTTTGTCCCTCTTGAGACACTTATTTGGATGGAGCTCTCAGCATGTGTCTCTCTCATGTCCACCTCTATTGCAATGATTGCAATTTTTCCTCCAAACTTGTTTAACCTTCTTCCTTCCCTAATGTGGAGAAGGCCTTTCATGTGTTGTCCTCTTTCTTGCTTCCATTCTTTTCTGACACTCAACAATAGTATGGTTATATAAGAAAAAAAACTACATTTTTTTTTTTCTATGCAATAAAATTTTCTCATCACTAGACATCTGTTTGTAATCAAAAGGTACATTATAATACTAAGAATTTTTATACCTCACTTGGTTGTCTCTGGTGTAATCTTGTTGATGTAAGCTTTCCTTAGGTCTTCTTTTGAAATGTGCACTGTCATGGGAAGATGGTGATGTTTTTTCAACATCCTCTATCCTTGATGGCTTTGACAATGACTTTTAATCTTCTTCTTCCTTTGAACACTCTCCTTCGGTATATCTCAATCTTGAAATGGGTACCTGAAGGCTTCCAACAGAAATAACATCATGTGAAAATGAAATTGAAGAAATATCAACACTCTTTACCCTAGTTGTTGATTATGATGTAGGTGATGATGGATTTGCTAAGCCTTCATTGCACTTCAACTTTTCCAATGCCTCTTCCATGAATTGCAATTGAAGTTTCAATCTCTACTTCTCCTCTTCTGCTTATGGTAGAATTATTCTCAATTCAACATTCTCTTTTTGAAGGCTCTGATTGATCTCTTCATTTGAATGATGAGACAAAGATGAAGAATAATAATATTCACTCGAAGATGGAGATGGAGCATCATCCTCTTCTCTCTCTTTCTCCTATTCTTATTTTTCCATTTTCTCCTCATAATATGCATACATTATATCTACAATGCTTGCAATTCCATAAAAGGCCTTGTAGATTTCTCTGTGATCCTCTGTTTTCTTTCTTGTTTCACATTCAATCATTCACACTCACAATTCACACCAACAGGAAGACCGCCCTGATACCAAAATTTATCCGGATCTCTTAGCTACTAAAATTAACCAAGATATTTTACTTTTATGATGTTAGCAGAATTTCATGTGATAAAGTGTGAAAAACCACATGTGCATACTTTAAATAAGAGGAATCATAAATACAACAATCAAATCAAAGAACACAAACAACTTGATAACAAAGTTCATCCAATGTGGATTACATCTCCGAGCCAGATGATGATGATGATGAGTCAAGAGTGGGGAGGCCACTTCATTAGGTGTTGCAAGAAGATGATGAGTATATGATGCAATATTTGTCAAAAAAAGGAAGAAATCCCTTAACTAGAGTGGAATTTCTCTCTCCCAAATAAAAACTCTCACTTATAAAATCTCTCCCTCAGCATGAAAAATAATAAATATCTCACATAAAGTGGCATATGAAGATCCTCTCATAACGTGGCATACGTGGATATCAGAATAAAAAAACCATCCCAACAAAATCAAATAAAGAAATGGAAGCAATGCACCTTATACCTCCAAGTCTGGGGATGGTTTGAAAATCAACTACTTGGATGAAGGAACTACTTGTGCCATCATTTTCCTTGCAAAAAACCATGAAATATGACTGTAAAATCAACCCCTTTATGATTCGATCAAATTTGGGCTACTAGTAAATATTTTAGATTCGTTATAAGAGTCTCTTTTGTACACAGTCGAAAAATCTGTTGCCTAGATGAAGAAATAGACTGTGCCATCAAAATATTGGTGAAAAACCAATTCAAATGAGTATAAACTCGACATATTTCTGACACCTTCAAAATTTTTCCCCAAGGAATCTTAAAGGTCCTCAAATATTCTTCATAGAGAATATTATTTGAAATATTCCCTAACATATGCTCTAACAATATTCCTAGATTCTTCTTGATATTCATGTCTTCATTGGCATTCCTATTCCCTCATCTCTCATGTCTTCTCTATGGTTCCCTTTGAACCATTTGAATTACAATTTATAATAAAGTGTGAGGGTGAATAAGACAAAGCGTTTGGTTGGTATAGTCATATTAAGTTACTTGTTGTTAGGGAGGTTTTGTGTTCAAAGCCCATAGAATCCCAATTTTGGTTTTAAAGCCCAATTTTGGTTATTATATAGTTTTCAAACCATATAATATATGGTATATGTATGTCCATATTTTAATGAATCCCAAAACCATGAGAATAAGAAAAAAATGGAGGTTACACCATGCCATGCCACTTGGATCTAGTTTTTGGTTCCATGTGGCACCATGTGGCAACCTCTCATTGGTCCACATCATATGCCACCTACTTTCCATGTGTCAACTTGTGGTGATGCCACATCACCTGCTTGTGGGTCCACCTGGTTTGCTGACTGGGTTGCCAAATTAGCTCTGTTGGTCCCACTACGTCTGTTGACTTTTTTTCCATGTGTCATATTTATGACATTCCACGTGGCAGAAGGTTGAATTTGACTTTGACTTTTTTGTTGTTGTTTGGTACAAATTTCAAACTATAATCACTTTCTCATATGAATTAGGATTGAGGTTTTGTTTGAGCCATTGGAAATATTGTGTCAATCTCTTCAATCTAATCTTGATTTGACTACAATCCAAGGATTTTTATTTTTGAGCCTTTCTAGAGCCACCTCTAATTTTTGAGCCTATCTGGAGTCACCTGGATCATAAAATTATAGTCACTTTATAATATCCAAGACCTATGTGGAATAGGACAATGATATGTGCATACAAATAAGGGAATACCAAGTCTCTAAAATTAATCAAAGGTCACAAACCTATAACAAAATTATTTCATCTTGAAAAGGAATCATAACAACATTCTTTAGATAAGTAATAGAGAATATTTTGTGAACAAATAAAATGGCCAAAGATATCTCAAAGGTAGCAGGAAAATAATTTTATGCAAATCTATTATTCAATACATTGACCATACACCAAGTCCAAAATAAAGAAAAAGGAAGTTGTCTATTAGCTTGAAAAGAATTGACTTAGCACCTTGGAAGATTCTACTACAAATTCTAACATTATGGGACCAATTTGAAGTCCTCATAGAACTCAAGTAAGTATGAGTACTACTCTTTATCTTTTAGTCATCTAACATTATGTTTTCAGTTGGAAAGGAGAGTAACAAGCTCTATGGAACATGAATCCTTCAATTATAAAAATCTAAGGTATGTAATCTTGAGGCATGTGTATTTATTTCTTATGTAATTCTAGGGCTGGTAAGGAATTGGAAACCCTAGATAGTTCATCTTCACCCTATTTAGAAACCCTATCTCATAATGTCTAGGGTCCAAGATATATGGAAAATTTGGAAAGAAATAAATGGATTGATAGTTTTTGACATATTATCATAGGGATATCTAGGTGTTGTACTCAAAACCATAGGAATTCATAAACATGTTAGATCTTAGTATTTGATGATACTTGTCAATAAAATGCTACAGGTACATAAAATGCTAATACTTCAAGAGGGATCCCTTAAAAAATAATCCCTACAAGGTTTGGGAAAGAAGTAGCTTAAGGTATGTATAAAGACTTATAGTAGATATTAATAAGAAGTTTCGACCATTTTATCTTTAATACTTTATAGTACTTTTAATTTCTTACAATTAGGTTGTTAGAGAATTATTAGCGTATTCTATATTGTTACTATGATTAATCTCAGCATTCAATTTACCCTCGTCATACTATCCTTGAAAGTATTTATTTGTTCTTGGTAATGAAACTCCATTTGTGTTCACCGCAAACCCCCAATTCCTTTTGATGCTTAAGGTATGTTGTAATTATTAAAACCCTAGTCTACTTAGGGTTTGTTGATTGAAAACCTAATCTCTTAATATATGAAACCCTAGAATTTTAGAGTTTGTTGTTGATGTACATACTATGAAACCTTATAAATTTAAGGTTTGATGAAATAGGGTTTATGAGAAAACCCTTGCTATAGTCGGTGTAAGATCATAGAAGTAAAACCCTAGGTGTATGTGCTTCTGTATGATTGAAACCCTAGCCTAATCAAAATTGTTATGATATCTAATTTTAAAGTTTGGAGACATTAACTTACCTTAATAACTTTTAAATGATTAAAGAAATGATCTTTCTCCCCGGAAAATTAAATCCAGTACCAGTACCGTAGCGCTCGCAACCTAGGGTTTCCCCGGTGACCCCCGTAACGACGCATGTTTGTCTCCGCCACGATATTCTATTCGTCTTCCTCCTCGTTAGCAGTAGCCTGTCGGCATAGTACGCACTACAATGGCTAACCCTCCGGGGGGGGGGGGCAAAGCCTTCCCCCTCAACCGAGAAAGAACATCAAGCGCAGAAACTGACAAGGCCTTCCGGTCCAGAACAAGTAAACCTGGATACAAGAGACTCCCCAATGCAAGATACAATAAACGCTCCCACTGATCAGTCAGACAAGCGCAGTGATGTACAAGAGGGTGGGATTGGGAAAAAGGAAATGCCCAAGGTTACATCAACGACATGCAAACCCATAGCAGTTGAACGACCCAAGATAGAACTTCCCAGCCATATAATCAATGGACAAATCTAGTACATGAGGGACCATGCTCTCATTGGAAAATTTATTGGATACTGGCCGACTGAAAAAGATTTTCAAGGATAGATCTCGGCCAAATGGAAACCCAAGGGGCATGTTACCCTGCAGCTAGGACCAAAGGGGTTCTTCACTGCGATATTCATTTGCATCAAAGATCGGAACAGGGTCATGGATGAAGGCCCTTATTTCTTCAACTCTGTTGGTTTTTATTTAAGGGATTGGGTAGAGAGATTTAACCCTGACAAGGAGGATTTCAGCTGGGCACCAGTGTGGATCTGGATGTACTCGCTCCCACTGGAATACTGGGATGAATAATCGCTGAGAGACATTTGCAAGGGGCTGGGAGAATTCATAAAAATCGCTAAAGAAACGAAGTTGTGCAGATACACCTCATATGCCCGTATTTGTGTCTTCATGCGCCTGGACAAGGCCCTTCCGGATTCGGTAAGTCTCTACCATGATGACTATGAATGGATTCAACCCTTAGATTTTGAACATGTTCCTCATTGCCGCAAATGTCATGCACTTGGTCATCTTTTTTCTGACAGCCTTCAAATGCTAAACCCCAAACCTCCGACCCTCATAAGCTGTACCAAGATAGCTTCTGCTCACCAAGGTAGCCAATCGAAAAATATCGCATAAAAAACCTTTTCCTTCGGGAAAAAAACCCCCGGCAGGATGTCGCCTCCGTTCCATCCAAAGAAAATAGCCGAGGTTCTAGTAAAAACCCCAAGGACCTCCTCAGAACACTTCGCCAATCCCACCGATGACCCATTCTACCTCTCCCCCCCCTCAATCGGGCTCTACTCCCACCCCCTCACCCCTGAATGACAACTCTGGGATTCCTGAGGCGACTCGGAAGTATCCGTATTGGAATCCTAATGGCATGGATGTTGATTGCATCCCCAGTCAGCCATTGCATTCAACATTCACCCCAGCAGAAGGCAGTTAGACGCAACATATGGAAGAAGAACCGGAAAGCATTGATTTGGGAGGTCTTGACATTTTTGAACTGGAACAAGCATGCAGAAGGAAAGACTACGACAAGATTCAATTGCATCAACTCAACACCCTAGAAGTCATCATCTCTAGGGCTTACCAGCAACAAAAACTGGGCATACAACTGGGTAGTCAATGGGATGGCAGCTTTTTTCCTAAAGATTCCAAAAAACAGGGAAGAAAGACAGATCTTCAAAGAACTATCACAATAGGGAAAATCCTGGTGGACTCAGGAAGATATGCTAAGTTGAAAAAGTACTATAAGCCCACCACTAATAGTAAATCATGAATCTCACTTCATGGAATTTAAGAGGGCTCAACAGCCCCGGGAAACTCAGAATGATAAAAAACATGATAAAGCAGGAGTAGCCCTTGATCTTCTTCATGCAGGAAACGAAATGTACCAGCAACACACTTGGTCAAATCCTCTCTAGAGCATGGCCAGGTTGTCATTCGGTTGTTGTGGACGCTTCAGGTGCCTCTGGGGGACTAGAAATTGCCTGGAACACGCAAGCCATCACGCTCTCAGATTTTCATGCTTCCCATCATATCATACAGGCTACTTTTCATATCATCGGCACCAACATTCATGGACATCTCACCAATGTCTACTTCCCTCAAGAAGCAGGCAAAAAAATTGCTCTTCTTGACACAATAGAAGTGCTCAACCTCAATAGACTCCATCCTCTCTGGATCGTTGGAGGAGACTTCAACATGATTACCAAGCTGGAGGAAAAGCAGGGAGGTCGAGCCAAGTTGGATCAGGAGAATAGCCACTTTAAAGACTTTATCCAAAATAATTTGTTAATTGATATGCAATTCTACAATGGAATGCACACCTGGAGAAATCGCAGGGCAGGACGGCAACAAATCGCTTCCAAAATGGATAGATTCCTCATCTCAGACAATGCATTACATCTCGGAGGCGACATCTCGGCTTCCATTCTTCCATTTTCAGGCTCAGACCATTGGCCGATCTCTCTCCAATGACAAATACCAGGCAACTCCACCAGGCACCCTTTCCGCTTCAAAGCTTTTTGGCTCACCCACCCTGCTTTCAACAACCTCATCAGATCCACCTGGACTAACTCCCCCTCACCAAAGGGATAAAAAATGTATCAGTTTCAACATAAACTCAAATTCCTGAAATCCCAAATCAAGCGCTGGAATCAAGATACTTTTGGAAACATCTTCCAGGCGCAGCAAGATTTAAACAAAGATATGAGAGAACTCCAGCAACAGATAATCGCAGAGGGCCACAAGGAAGGGACTTTGGAAAAGGAAAATCACATTCACAATCAATTGGAGGAGCGAAGAAAGCAGGAAGAAATTCTATGGAAGAAAAAATCCCGAATCAGATGGCTGAAAGAAGGCGAAAGGAATACCAAATTCTTCTACAGAACTACAATCCAGAGAAGAATGCACAAAACCATCTCTTTCATAAAAAGTCGAGAGGGGGAACGAGTGGAAAACCATGCAGAGATCGAATAGGAGTTTATCAATCACTTCAAAGAGGTCCATCAAGAACCCCAAATTGATAGACGGCCTGCAATTGACAAGATCACTCAAAATGTGCCGAAGCTCATCACAGAAGAGCACAACCAACTTCTTCTTCGACCAATATTGCCTCAGGAGGTGGACCTGGCTATGCACCAGCTCAAGGAGGGCAAAGCCCCTGGTCCGAATGGCTTCACCACTACCTTCTTCCACTCTTTTTGGGATCTCATCAAAGAAGAGGTATGGCAAGTAGTGGAGGAATCACGCACTCTTCATTGGCTTCTGCCATCTCTGAACTCAACTTTCATCGCCCTAATCCCTAAGGAAGAGAACACCAGTACTCCGGACAAATTCCGTCCTATCGCATTGTGAAATGTTATTTATAAGGTGATATCCAAATTCATCGCTAACAGGCTAAAGCCACTGCTGCCCTTGCTCATATCATAGGAACAATCCGGATACGTTGAAGGACGACAGATATTGGACGACATTATACTCTCTCATGAAATCATACACTCTCTCAAGCACTCCAAATAGGCAGGTATGCTTCTCAAGATTGACCTCTCCAAAGCTTTTGATAAGTTAAGCTGGATCTATATTCAAAAAATGCTAACCGCCTTTGGTTTCTCCCCAATGTGGGCTCGATGGATTCTGAACTTAATTTCCTCTACTTTTTTCTCGATCCTCTTAAATGGAATTCCCTCACGACCTTTCAGCCCCTCCAGAGGTATTTGAAAAGGAGATCCTCTCTCCCCATTCCTTCTTGTTCTGATGGCAGAAGGTCTGGGGCGCCATATTAAACATGCCCTCCTCTCCTAGCATCTCAAGGGTTTGTTCATTCACAATTCTCCAGCTATTACTCATCAACAATTTTTCGATGACTACATGTTGTTTGGGTACCCCTCTGTTCAAGAAGCCTCCACCTTCAAATCCATTCTGAATGATTTCTCTAAAGCCTCAGGGATGAGTATAAATACAGCCAAATCGCAGATTTTCTTTTTTCACACCCCATCTGTTACTCAACGTGCCATTGCCCACATCCTGGGCTTCTCCATAGCCTCCTTACCCTCCAAATACCTTGGTGCTCCTTTAATAGACTCTGCCATCAAGCACACCTCTTGGCGTATGCTCCTAGAGAAACTTGAATCTCGTCTCACCCTTTGGACACAGAACACTAAACATAGCTAGCCGATCAGTGCTAATCAAAGCTATGCTTCAGGAAATGCCTCTCTATATTTTCTCTATCTTGGCAGCACCTAAATGGGTCCTGAAAAAATAAAAGCTCTACAACGCAATTTTCTTTGGGGTGCAACAGGCACAAATCGCAAATGGGCATTGGCAAAATGGTCGACAGCATGCCAGCCAAAAGAAAAAGGGGGCATAGGTCTAAGAGATCCTCAGCACAGCAATGCAATAATGGGGGCAAAAATATGGTGGCAATGGCTCTCTTCTCCCAACAAGCCATGGGCAGCCCTCTGGACTGTCAAGTATGCCAATCACAGACCAACAAAAGAGCTAATCAGATTCACTCCCACTGAAAGGGATCACTAATATGGAACACTGCCAAACAACACTACTCGCTCATCCAACAACACAGCTTCTGGGAAATAAGGAACGGCAGCACTGCTAGGTTCTGGACGAATGCCTGGCATCAATTACCAAAGCTCAACAGCATCTATAGTCTGCCTCATAGCCAAGAGTGGGAGGAGCAACAACAAGAATCCGTACAACAACAATGGACTCCAGAAATAGCACAGGGATACAGACAATGAAAGCAAATCGACAGACTGATCAGGAATGCAGACAACCAGGCTAAGGAGGTCATGGAGTGTGAGCTCCAGAATCGACGTATTAGATCTTCTGAAGGCAGGGACATCCTGAGATGGGGATATACCCCAAAAGGATCTTTCTCCACCAATGAGGCTTACAAAATAATATGCAACGATCCAATGCCCCTGGATCCTATTTGGGAGCAGAATCTGGTCACCAGGTACCTGGCCCAAAGTCTCTTTTTTCCTCTGGCTTATGGGGCATCGGAAAATCCTCACTTGGGATAATCTTCGGAAAGGAAACTTTCATGGGCCCTCCATTTGTCCTAACTACAACGCTCAAGAGGATACTCTCCAACACCTCTTGAACTCTTGCCCTCTTGCCAACCAACTGTGGGAGAAGGCCAGCTTCCGTTGTCAAAGGAATTGCAAAGTGTCCGATGATATAATCAACTCCATTCGACACTGGCACTAGAACCCATATAAAAGCGAACTACTCAACCAATTATGGAGATTGATTCCCGATCTTCTCCTCTGGACAATTTGGAAACAAAGGAACAAGCGCATATTCAAAGATCAAAGCACTCCTTTAGACATCATTTGGGGCAACCTTTGTCTTAATCTCAAAGAGACCTTGGCTCTTCAAACTTGGCATCCGGAAGATTCCCCACTCTTGCAAATGAGAAAGCCATCTGGGAGAATTAGAACATACAACTTCCACAAGGTACGCATAAACACAGACCTTCAAAAAGCCATAACATTAGAAAGCTCTCTTGGACCCCCCCTCCAAAGTTCTCTTTCAAACTCAATTTTGATGGAGCCTCAAAGGGCAATCCCGGCAAAGCTGGATTTGGAGGCATATTTAGAGATCATGAGGGTTTGCCTCTCTTATTCTTCTTCGGAAACATTGGATGGGATACAAACAATTCGGCTGAATTGGAGGGTCTCTGGCAAGGTCTAATCCTTTCCCAACGACATGGATTCCAGCCTCTAGAGGTAGAAGGTGATTCCCGAATCCTCATCAACATGGCCAATCAACTCCTCAATGGGACACATGCGCAAAAAATTGCTAACAGTTGGAGACTCAAAGCCAGATTGGAAGCAATTGAACAATGGCTCCATACCAATCGGGCCATCATATTCCAACACGTTAAACAGAAAGGCAACAAGGTCGCTGATCTACTTGCCAATTTGGGGGTGGATAATGGGCACACTCTTCTCACCGGAGCTCTTGACATAATTCAGAACCATGATAAAAAAAAGGAGTGCAACACACTCATCCAAAGGGATGCAACTCTCCTGGATGTGGGTGTATAGACAGACGTTTAACTCGATGGGACAGGGGTGCGGCGAGGTGGGACGACACCTGCCCACCCAGGACATGGCGGATATTTGGCCATGGTGTGACGGATCCTTGCATTTACGCTTCGCAAATCTCAACAGTATTATCTCGAGGGGTTCAAGATTTCATTTCATGCCCACCGAGCTGGTTTTTTCCTTCGCATGCTCCTGTAGGATGGAAACCTCGGCTCTCTTCAATGCCTCAGTTATGATGGGGGATTTTCGATGCGTGAGAGGGAAGGATAAATGGCAGGGTGGCGATGGGCCTTCTGTGGAGTTGCCTCAGTCGCATCGTGCCCGTTTCTATTTGGTCTCTAGACTCAATTCTGCTTTCAATCTGCACTGTGTCGGTTCTACCATTTCTGGTGTCTCGCGCTGCCTGGAGGGGGAAGTTCTTTTGGATCTGGGCTCTGGTCCTATAGCGGCGCCGCCTCCGTTGAACTCTTGGCACCTCACTCGGGCCTCTGGCTTCCTTTCGAATTGTTATTTCCCTGCCATTGCTGTTGTTCGGTCACATTCTATTTCCCCTATGCCTCGTCTGCGCCACAGAATGCGGAGCCGCAGAGGCGGCACCAAGGGTAATCCTTCGAGCGCGCAGTCTAGCCCTTCTTCGGTCTCGCCTTCACTCTCCAGTGGTCTGTTGGCCGAACACTACCCTAGAACCCGCAGTGGGAGAGGGCGTTTTCTTGATTCTCGCCATTACTTGGGCTCCCCTGCTCCCCGCCCTCCGACCACCTCGCCTCCCCCCACTACTGGTTCCGCGCGCTTCACCTTCAACAACGCTCTGATTCGGCCAAGGATTACTGCTCTCTTTACGGTGGTCTTCCATGAGGAAGCCCAGTTGGGGGAGTCAAGCGCTCATTCGGCGGGCCTTGGTGCGGACTTTGCCCAGACTTCGAACATCCAGTTGGGGGTAGACAGCGCGACGATGCAGGCTCCGGATGCTCAAGCTCGTAGCGTTCCTGATGTTGAGATGGCTCCGGCTGATCCCGGTCCCTCAGAATCCGAAGATGCTCTTGCCAGGGATTTGCTTGCTTCAGGTTGGTGTCGTATGGTTGAAGAACTTCCAGATGACTAGTTTGTTTACTGTGTGGTTTTTTTCTTTCCCTGTGGCCCATACAATTGGGCATGTTTCTGTGCAAACGGTTATGTGGAATTTTGGCTTATTTTTGTACACCTTTGGATCCATGCAAACTTTGCAACATCAGGAAGATTACAACTTGCTCCCCTGCGTGGGTTTTGGCAATATTTTTCAGACTGGTTTCCCTGTCGATGGGCAGTCTCCTTATGTGTTTTTCATGATAATTCTGCCTTCCTCTAGGGCAGTAGTTTTGACTACGGTCACGATGTAATTTTACTCCCTTGTTAATAGATTAATCTTATTTAGAATATATATATATATATATATATATATATATATATATATATATATATATATATATATATATATATATATATATATATATTTTAAAAGATTAAATAGAGAATAACAGAAGTTAGTGATATTATTTTAACATAATTAATGTAGTTATATAAATTAAATAGTTGGTAAATATTGATAGACATCCATTCATAATAAATATGGAAACACTTATCTAATAATATATTTCATATTTCCAAATTTTGAAAAAAAAATATTATGACTTTATTTTAATTTATTATTAATTATAAAATAAATTTATATATATAAAACATGAAAACATAATAAAAGATAAATAGTTATATGAATTAATGTAGTTATATAATTTATAATTATGTAATTTAAATAGTTGGTAACATCCATTCATAATAAATATGGAAACACTTATCTCATAATATATTTCCAAAATTTGAAAAAAATAAAATATTAAAACTTTATTTTAATTTATTAAATTAATTATAAAGTAAATTTATATATATATAATACGAAAACATAATAAAATTAAGAATTATAACTTTATTTTAATTTATTATTAATTATAAATTAATTTACAGATATAAATGAAGTAGATAAATGTATTTTCCAATTAATCACATCATTAGGATTTGGTTGACTCTTTGAACCAGCTAATCTGGTCATGAGTATGAACCACATTAGTTGGGTAGACCAAATCCTAATGATGTGATTAATCCGAAAAGACATTTATCTACTTTATGGATCACAAAAGTCACCAACTAATGTGGTCGTGAGGATGAACCACATTAGTTGGGTAGACCAAAACCTAATGATGTGATTAATCCGAAAAGGCATTTATATACTTTATGGATCACAAAAGTCACCAACTAATGTGGTCCTAAGGATGAACAACATTAGTTGGGTAGACCAAATCCTAATGATGTGATTAATCTGAAAAGACATTTATCTACTTTATGGATCACAAAAGTCTAAGATCTTACAATATAAATGAATTTATTATAAGTTATTATTAATTATAAATTAATCTCATGGGTTTATAATATTAATAATTGATTGGATTTGTTAATCCCTTGGTTTTATAATATACATCCCTTGGGTTATTAATTCTTTGGGTTTGTAATATCAATATCCTTTAGGTTCATTATATCAATATAAAATATTTATAAGGTTAACCCCTTGGAGTTATAATGTTAATCATTTGGGTTTATTAATCTTTTGAAATTAATATTATTACGAGGGGTTTATAATCCCTTGACTTTATAATATTAATCCCTTGGGTTTATGAATTACTTAGGTTTCACAGGGATTTTTAATCCATTGAGTTTATAATATTAATAGTATTAATCCATTAAGTATATTAACTCTTGTAAATATTAATGATTTAAGTATATTAACTCCATGAATTTATACAACTTTTTTCACACTTTTCACCAAATAGAGCATGTCTAGAGTGATCTGAACCCACCACTACTAGAAACACACTATGTGCCTTTACAACTTCAACTCAACTCCTTTGATAATAATTATAATTATTATGATATTTATAATAATAAAAATAATAATGGTTTTATTATTATTATTATTATAAATATCGATATTAATATTAAATTTATATTATTGATCTTTTATATCAATCATAATTATTAATATAGTTGTGCTAATTATATATATAATAAAACATAAAAATTAAAATATTTTTTAAATAAATTGATGAACCAAAAAAATATAATTCTCATTTAAATAAATATCAATTATATTATTAAAATATCTTTATCTTTCATACTATTAAAAATATAATATAAATCATTTATGAAAATTAAATACTTATTCTACAACCTTATTCTAAAATACCCTTATCCACAAGAAACCACCCCAAAAAAATTAAAGATATAATGTTTAAAACAAACTCAAATAAGTTATAATAAATAAATTAAAATTCTACAACCCTATTCTAAAATACACATATCCACGGAAATAACCAAAAAGAAAAAAGAAGAAATATCCACAATAAATAACCCAAAAAAAAAGGAAGAAGAATTGGAAGAGCATGACCAAAAAGAAGGAAGAAGAATTGGAACAACATCATTACAATTTTTGTGAGAAAAGTTCATGGCATTATATGTAAATGTGTTGTATTTTCATGTCGAAGGTGTAGGTGTTGGGGAAGAGACAAGAGCATATATCTGCGAAAGCCAGTGAAGGCTGTTGGAAGAGTGAAAAAAATGGAGGCTTTTAGCTGGAAAAAGTCTTTTGTAAAACAACACCGAGACCATTGCTGTAAAGTAAGATCTTGAAGCCGGAGGTTCAGAGAAACTATGATGGCCTTCATCCTTCTTATGTGCGCCATCTATTAATTGTTGTTGTGGCGGCTGCGAACCATCTATTAATTGTTGTTGTGGCGGCTGCGAACGAAGGAGCAACTTAAAATCATTGGAAGGAAGATCAACAAAGTTCACTTCAAATTCCGGCACCTCCACAAAATGAGCACTACACGTTGCTTGTACGGCTTGGACGATGGTGTCGGTGACAATAAGAGTGTTAATTCCCGTTGCACACCCAAGCTCTGCAACGCGAAATACCCCATCACCTCCTTTCAGGTTTTCAAAGCTTATATGTTGCCAGATTTCTTGCTCCAGAATAGGCTTTATCACTTGTATCACATTCAATAGCATAATCTCAAAATATTAATAGAATGAATGAAACAAACTAAAATGATCCAAGTAGGGTTGTTGCCATTCAGAAGATAGATTTACCTACAAACAGAAAAGAGATTCAATCCTTTTAAGGCAAGGTAATTTTTTTTAGGAGATTCATTCCTAATTTTGCAGAAATTGTTAAGCATATTACTAAGATGCTTAGGAAGGATTTTGATAATAAATGGACAGCAGAGGCTAATCTTTGAAGAGATCAAGGAGGCCCTTACCCAAGCTCCGGTGCTTATAAGTCTTGATTTTTCTAAGGATTTTCTGGTTTTTACTTTTGCTTCTGAACATACAATTGCAGGAGTGTTATTGTAAAAGAAGGAGCAAGGTAATGTACAACCCATTTCTTTCTTCAGTGGGACACTTGGGAATTGTGAAATAAAGTACAACATTATGGAGAAATAAGCCTATGCTCTAGTGAAGGCATTTAAAGATTTTAGAATCTATATTGTACATTCTCACATTGTGGCTTTTGTGCCTAATGTTGTGGTGAAAGACACACTGACTCAAGGTGATCCATATGGGAAAAGAGGTAAGTGGATTGCTACTTTGTTGGAGCATGATATGGAGATTAGGACTACAAATTTGGTAAAAGGCCAGAGGTTGGAAAAGTTGATGGCACAATAAAATTTTGACTTCTTAGATATAAATTTTATTGCAGAATTTTTAGAAGTTGTTGAGGAAGAGGAATTGATTCCTGTAGAGGAAAAATTCATTATGTCTCAGTGGTATAGGGTTGTAATTTTTTTTTTTTTGTAGCATCACAAGTCTCCTCTTGAATTAACCAAGTCTAAATTGAGATTTTTAAAGTTGAAGTCTCTAAGGTATTGCATTTTAAATAAGAATTTATATTGGAGGGATACCGGTGGGATACTCTTAAACTGCTTGTTAGAAGATGAAGCTGAATTTCATAAGGGTGATTGTGGATGCCATCATTATTGGAAGGAAAAAACAAACATGATACTTATATCAGGATACTATTGACCTTATATGTTCAAAGACATGTGAAAAAATATCGTTGCCTGTCATGAGTGTCAAATTTTTTATGGAAAAAAAAGCTAATGCCATTACCTCTGAAACCCATATTTGTAGAAGCTCCTTTCTAGCAATGGTGATTGGATTTTATTGGTGAGATACACCCTACATCCTCATGCCAACATTGGTGGATCTTAACAACCACTAATTACTACAAAAAGTGGATTGAAGTTGTCCCTACAAGGCAAGCTACAGACCCGGTCATTATTCATTTTCTGGAAAACAATATTTTATCAAGGTTTGTTTGTCCCATGAAAATTATCACTAATAATGCTCAAGCTTTCGAGTCTAAAAAATTGATTAGTTTCTGTAATCAATACCATATTACTCTTGGTAACTCCATATCATATTACCCTCAAGGTAATGGCTTGGCTTAGTCATCAAACAAAAGCATAGTCGGAATTATCAAGAAGGTTTTGCAAGAAAACAAAAGGCCATGGCATTTGAAGTTAAAATTTGCTTTATGGGCTGATATAAATTGTACCAAGAGGTCTATAGGTACATCTCCTTATGTTCTGGTATATGGAACCGAAGCAATATTTCCAACCTCCCTTGGAGTTCCAGTGATGAAATTACTGCAGGGGTTGGAAGAAGAACCAAATTCAATCCACAGAAGGATAAATCATCTCATTGCTTTGCAGGAAAAAAGGGAGGAAGAGTACATTAATCATTAGCAGTCACAAAATAGAGTCAAAAAGAATTTTGACAAGAAGATAAAGGAGGAAAACTTCAAAGTTAAAGATGTGGTTTTGAAGTGGGAGGTCAAGATTGAAGATAAAGGGAATCATGGAAAATTTGAAAATATCTGGAAATGTCCCTTTATGATAGCAGCATATCATGGGAACAACACATTCTTACTTCAATAAATGAATGGGTAGCTGTGTGGAGGAGGACCTGTCAATGGCAAGTTTCTAAAACACTATTCTTCCTAATTCATTATGTTGAAGTACACATCATTGTATTTATTCCATTCTCTTTTATTTTGTTTGCAAATAAAGGTGATATTATCATCAAGTTTGAGCCTGAGGAGAAGGTCATAAAAGCTTGAATAAGTTTTCATAAAGTTCATAATTTTCAACTTTCAATAAGGCACTAGAGTTGCTAGTTCTTTATTACACCACAAGGGCCCAACATATCCAGTGGAGCCACTGTTATCCTTGATAACAACTAGGTTTGTCTAGGTTTGTCTTAGGTAAGTTAGGTTGGGTCATTAGGATGAAATAAGGTCATGAAGTTCATTAAATTTCAAAAAATTGTACATAGTTTAACGGGTCTAAATAGTCATTGCTCATGTAATAAAGGTCTTATCAAGGTAAATTTCAAAAAAAATTGATTGCATGGGTAATAAAGGTCATTCTGTGACACATGGAAACATTTTCTAGATTCCGCAACATATTTAGTGTAAACCAATTTTATTTTGCTATGGAAGTGCCTAACAGCTCCGTAGTGAATTTTCCCTACCGAGTACTGGAAACGCTACAAACTTAGTTTATTCCACTAACGGTGGGATAAGCGGTGTCTTGGCATAATTTCAGTGGCCAGTGCACACTTGGTCATCATGGTAATATTCAGTTATGTGTTATCATATGTCATGGGAATGCGTGGTAATCATTATTCCTCACATCATTCCTCTTTTCCCACTCATTTCCTCCTTCCTAATTTAGTCTAATTCCTAATTCGAAAAGCAGCACCTTACCTTCATCCTTGTAAGTTGTTTGAACACTTTTTCCAACATTCTAGAGTCTTGATTTTTGTCCAGTAGTTGTCTTAGGCTAGGTGTTACATGTGTTAAGAGAGGCGCTTACTGTCTCAAAAAAATTATGTAGGTGTCAAAGAAAAAGTTTATCAACATTGTGTTTGAAGGTATGGCTTCACATAAAAATCCAAACAAGGGTGCCACTGTGGTCAGATATGATCCCATGGATATGAGGCTACTTGCAGAAGACCCCAGCTTCTCACAATATTTTGCAAATGTAGGTTGCATGCGGTTCTAATAGAAACTGCAAGGATATCATGCATAGGTGTCTAAATATTTTTTTGTAAAATTCACTGGTACAAGTTCGAAGGTGGGCATCCTCAATTTTATTGTGTCTCCTGAGACAATTGCACAGGCAACCGAGATTCCAAGATTTGGAGAGGAGTGTTTTAAAGCAACAAAGTTTAAGCTTCAAAATTGTGATGAATTTCTAAAGGAGGAGAGCATAGGCATAGAAATGAGTGTTGGGGTTGTTTTAATCACTATTAAATGACTAAATAATACACAAAAATTATCAATCCAGGGACGTCTTTTTATTCCAATGACAGTTGCACTGTCTGTGCCGATACACTCAACTAGAAGCAATTCCAATTAAAAGAAATCGTTACTAAATTAAATGCTGAAAATAAATCACTCATGTAGGAATAAAATGATCTACAAGACTAGAATCACACTTCAATTAATCTTCTCTAGTGCGCCACACAACAAGTATCCAGTTGGTGTCTCTAATATCATATGTGTAACAACATACAAAGTATTGAAATTGAAGTGGATATATTCACAGCTGAAACAGAAAAAGAAACACTCCATTGATACATAAACCAAAATACAAACACATGCACACAACTACCTTAATCACTGCAATCCCTGCTAGTAAGGAGGGCCCTTCCTCCCTAACAGGGCATAGGCAGAGGAAGAACTTAATGGAAGCTAAATGGAATAACGCATGTAACAATAATAACAAGATAATCTATATTAATATGAGCACAATTACAGAGCCAAAATAATGTTGTTCTCTGCTAACCTTTCGACCTCTAGGGCCGAGAATTATATAGTGGTTACATCTCAGAAAATCAAGGGATAGATCAGTCATGAGAATCTTATGATTCTCATGTTGATCGAATAGAGTACATATAGTAATAACCACTTCTTAATAAAAGTTTGACTAGAAAATTATAGATTATAATCAAAACCTGCCATAGGTTGTTATCCAAAAACACAATACTAAACAACTTCTACAACTATCATAATAAAACCATAGTTGTAGTGTAACAGCTAAAGGACAAGTCAACAATAGGTGTTGACGAGATCCAGTCAGCGGTACAACTGTATCAGTAGTTCGCTAGCGGGTCTGTAACAACAGAGTGTAACAGCAATTTGCTGGTGGGTCTTTAATTGCAAGATGTAACAACATCGCTCACTGTAATTGAACACCCTTAACTGCTCCTGTGTACCTCATGCTCGAGATCTTTGGTGCTACAAATGACATCTGGAAATACAACACAAAGACCATAGATCTTCTTCAAACATTCATCCTAAATTAGTCATAAAAAAGGCACGATATATCATAATAATTGATGAAATGGCAGAGTAATGAAAATAAGGTAAAACAGGGCAAGTTAGGATAGAAAGTTAGGAAAAAGAGGCAAAGATAGTCCCATTGGTTATATCCATGAGGAAAAATAGGGAAAACAAGTGTAGGAAAAGTGTGCAAAACTGGCACCCAACATCTCTCCCCAACTGAAATACTTGCATGTCCTCATGAAAACTCATCTCTCATGGGAGTATCTTCGATGCAGGTCGGTGAGATCATAAGCACCAGTTGTATCTTCATCTGTAGACTTGTACCCCTGATTGGCCATCAGTTTCTGTACCCAAGACTCAAACTCGTACTTACTCAATTCATAATTACTTTGGTAATCCTCAATTGGTATCCATATCAAAGGAAACTTGAATCTCAATCCAAGCCACAAAGCACTAAGGGATTGTACGATCTGTGCATAAGCTGGTACATGTGTAACAACCACCAAGAAATTTTGGAATGATAATGGGTCCCCCTTTAGTAGCTTAGCACTGTTGGCTTCCGCGCATTTCAAGCATCTAGTCAAAGCTTGACCCTTCATCATTGAGAACTGATTGAGGCAGAAGTTCACAATTCTTCTTCTATAGGTGGCATCCAGTTCTTTAATCCCGGGAGTACTCAACATTCTCCTGAATTCTCACCTTAACTCGGCGGCCCGTACTGGTTCTACCCGAACCCATAATGCCATCTTCTCCTCATTAACATCCATATATTTGATGGCCAAATGCCATTCAATCTGATTCTTCATGAAGGACACAAAAGCTCGCAACTGAATATATCCCATATAGGAGAATATTGTCACAACCATCTGCATACTCAAATGTTAACAAATGACATTGTGTAAGAATAGCTCACACAACAGGCTTTGCTCATCAAAACCGGAGGCACGGAAAACATCTAAAATGTGCGAGTGGAAGATTATAAATAAGGTTTGTCCTCCATAATGGCTTTCATCTGGAACAGGAAGTAACGTTCCCATAGAAAGATAGGATAGGATGGAGAAGGCCGCCTACAACCCAGCAAATTGAGGGCGAGGTCATGAAGTTTTTTCTTATCTATGGTAAGATCTTGAACCTGTTGTTGTAACAGCAACAACTGTTCCTCATGTTTCTTCAGAGCTTCCTTATTCTTATAATTCTCCCATCCTCTCCTCAACTCTTCTTTCATCCATCTTTCATGTAAGGTTTCTATTTCTATTTGATTTTCTTTTAGCGAAATCATCCCCTTTTGAAGGGAGATTTCTTCCTGTCTCCACTTTTGTAATTTGGAAATTAACAAGATTTTCTCAGAACTCCATCTCGAGATGGGATCCAACGTTCTTCTGTATTCAATATCCACATCAATAATGGGTGTAACATCCTTCGCCAAATGGGGTTGTTCCACCTCTGATGCTAGTTCTTGTGTAACGGCAACTTCCTCGATGGGTTCTTGTGTGCCATCCCCTTCGTTTCCACCTAGAGTCGCCTCTGTGTCCATTTTTGTTTCTTCTACAATAGGAGTGGCCTCCACAGGTTCTTGTGGGTCGGCTTCTAGGTCAATTATTACAGGATGCTCTACTTTAGCTGCTAGTTATTGAGTAACATTAGTATCATCAACAAGTTCTGTGTAACAGCCTCCTGTCGTTTTGTTTTTGTTTCCATTGGGCTAATAATTTCTCTACAAACCTTATATCCCGCTGCTGTTAATTCTTGAAAACATGTCGTACGTACAGACACCAGGATTTCCTTCACCTCGAATAATTTTCGCTTTAATTCTTCATTTTCTTTTTTTAGATTTTCAAGTTCTAAAAATAGGACATGAGTTTCGTCCTTACCTGATGAGGAGGGTTGCCTTTCTTCTTCTAATACTTCTGCTTCTGTCTACTTTCCATCTGTAGGTAAAGGTTCTGCAAGTATACTAACTTTCACCCTTTGTTTTGGCCTTTTATCCCCAATTGGTTCATCAGTAAGTTATTTCAACCAATTTTAACTTTAGCAGGCCGAGTCTGGGTTTCCACTTTTGCCTGACTTCCCCCTGAAGTCGTGGTTTGTATCCCCTGGCTTGTCCTCGACCTCTTCGCTTGAATTCTTCCCAAGTTTTTCCTTACTAGCCTAGAGCATCCAGCACAATTAATTTCATGAGTCTGTGATTAGTCACACATGCTTCCAGGTGTGTTGTTGTTTTTACTACTGCTACCATATGCTTGATGTTCACTAAAAAGTAGAATGGAATATTAATCTTTTGTTGGTGCCGAAGGTGATTAATTAGAGGAAAGTGATAGTTAAACACTATCGTGGATCTTCCCTCACAAGTGATATATTTAATTTAACCCAGGGCGACATCTTCCCAAGGATGAGGAAGCGACAACCTGTCAATTCCTCCCCCTTTCTTCTCCAGCTTTTCTTCTCCTTCTAGGAAGTCTTCTTTCAAGGAGGGGTCATTGATTTTTCTATTAAACCACCTTCATCCCTCTACCAACAATGTAGTTACCCAGGCAATTACCTCTTCAGTCACCTCAACTTTCATGCCCCTAACTCGAGTTTTATTGTTGTTCAGATTCTGGGCAAATTCAATTGCCACTGCCTCGTCTGAACCTTCTAGCTTCTGGAAATACTTAATTCATCCGACATCTCTGAATATATGGTAGGCTTCTAGAAAATTCTTCAAGGCGTCCATATAATCCGTCTCATGCCTGACCGCTTCTCCACCCATCTTTTTGTTTGTTTCTAAATTCGCTTCTTGCTTCTCAGCCCCACTGTAATGTCACCACACTACTCAGCTGCTCAGCTCCACTGTAATGTCACTGCACTGCTCAGCTACTCAGCCCCACTGTAATGTCACCCCACTAATCACTGCTTCTCGGTGTCTTTGCTTATCCCAATTGACGAGTTTACAATGAGGATGCAAGGTTTCAGTCGAGGGGGTTGATGGGAGGTGACAAATTTTACGGATTACCCAATCATACCTCACACTACTCTTCATAGATGTCTCGTTATGGAAAGTAATGGGATCTAGTACACACACTCTTTTCGAACTAGATTTAGTCATTATTGGCATTTATGTTATTAATTGGGTGCATGTGGATTCGATAAAGGTTTATGACTATGGCTTTTTGCAATGATTTCAAGACATATACCCTCCCCCACCTTAATGGTGACGGCCACCCACGACCGTCACGGGAATATCATTACTTATACCAATTAATCATCAAATCATAAATGCTAATGTTACCTTTTGAATGAGATATCTGAGGTGACATGGAGGAAAATTTCGAATTGGCGGAGTTCTGCTTGCAGCGCTCGTGTTGTTGCATTTGGCTGGAACGATTATTACTATTGTAGGATGAAACATAAGAAATAATGTTCGTGGCTGTCGATTGTTACATGTGTAACAACCAAGACAACCCTTAGATTATTCTTCAAAAAACATAATAATCAGGAGAAATTGGTACATAAAAGAAAATTACATGAATACCATCATCCTATAAAATAGGTCAGGAAGGGAAGATGATGTTTTGGGGAGAAAAATATGGGTGTAACAGGTGCCACAAGAGTGGTTTTCAGTCGTTACCAACTGTCTGACTACGCCCCGGAAAGGGGTTTTCACAGTTAGATTTATTATTTTTGTCTTATTTTATTTTTATTTTTTTGTGTATATATATATATATATATATATATATATATATTAAACAGGTGTAACAGTTGCTACAAAGGTGGTTTTCAACTGCTACACTTATTAGAATTTCAATTTCCAGGCTGCACAGGAGAATGTTCCCCTGTTGTCGTAACATGAAGATCAGAGTCCGCGACAATGTTGACAGATGATTCCTTCAAAGCGGTTTGATGATATAACCTTAGACGGTGCCCATTAACTAGTAACGGTGTCTTAGCACTGTAAATGGTGACCAATTGTACAGTCCCACTGTCGAAGACCGTGTCCACTTTGTAAGAACCTAGCCATCTGGTGCAGAGCTTTCCTTTGAAATATTTAAACCTTGAATCATACAAAAGATCCCAAACTCCTTTCTGGAACTTTTTCTTCTTAATAAACCCATCATGCCATCTATCTCTTTGCTACTAAATGATCTCTGTCTGTTAAATAACAACCAGTCGTTTCTCTTCCAACTCATTGAGTTGGTTCAGTCTTTGTGTCTATGCCATACTCAAATCCATATCGACCTGAAATGCTATTCTTAATTTCTTTATTTCAAACTCTACATGGGGAATAGAGGGTTCTTACCATACACCAATTCATATGGTGAGAAGCCTTTAGTATTCCTCCATGTTGTCCTATAAGCCCACAGTACCTCTGGAAGTTTCTCAGCCCAGTTTCTTCGGTGGTTGGCTACTGTCTTCGTTAATATTCCCTCGATGACTTTATTGGTGATTTCCACTTGGCCATTTGCTTGTGGGTGATAATGGTGAAGTGATTCTGTGATGAATTCCATACTTTTCACCCAGCTTCTTGATCAAATGAGATGTGAACTGAGGCCCCCCATCAGTCACTATCTCTCTGGGTATCCCGAAGCAAACAAAAATATCTTCAAACAGGAATTCTGAAACATCCTGCCCTGTTGCTATAGTTAGTGCCTTTGCTTCAACCCATTTTGTGACATAATTGGTGCAGACCAATATGTATGATTTTTACTATGATGAAGGATTAATTGGCCCCACAAAGTCTAGGGCCCATTTCTCAAATGGTTCTATCACTATTTGAGGTTGTAATTGCATCTCATTTGATTTCAGAGGCTGGTGCATCCTTTGGCAGCTATCACATCCTTTCAAAAACTTCTTGGCATCCTGGAATATAGTTGGCTAGTAGTACCCTGTTGAGAGTACTTTATGTCATGTCCTCTTGTCAACGAATTTTCCTCCACAAGGTTCCTCATGACAAGCCTTCAAGGTTTCAAATATCTCATCTCCTCTAACACATCGCCTAATCTGAAAATTTGGCCCGGTGTGATAGATATTTCCTTCTATCCATGAGTAGGTAGCACTATGTTGTATAATCTTCCTCCTTTCCTTGGAAGACAATTGGGGTGGGAATTTTCCTGCAGCAAGGTAATTGGCTATATCTGCATACCATGGTGAGTGATTAGAGATGGAAAAAAGATATTCATCTGGAAAATAATCCTCAGTGGCAGTGTAGTCATCACTTATAGTTAATCTAGAAAGAAAATCAACAACTACATTATCTTTTCCGGGTTTATCTAAAAGAGTAATATCAAATTCTTGTAACAACAATAACCATCTTGTAACTCTACCATTAGTAACAGGTTTTTTCATCAAAAATCGAATTGCAGCATGGTCAGTGTGTACAAGTACTTGGTACCCAGTGATGTAGTGTCGGAATTTGTTGATAGCATGCACTATTGCTGGGAATTCTTTCTCAGTAACAGTATAGTTGAGTTTTTTTGGAGTTAAGTTCTTGCTGATGTAATAAATGGCGTAAGGTTCTTCTCCTCCATCTACCCTAGAATAGCACTCACAGCCATATTAGATGCGTCCGTAGCAATATGAAATGGAAATTCCCAGTTTCGTCCTCGTAAAATAGTTGTTGTTGTTACACAGTTTTTCAACTTTAAAAAGGCTTGCTCACACTTCCCTGTCCATACAAATTCTTCATCTTTCATGAGAAATGAAAATAGAGGAGATGCAATCTTTGAAAATTTCTCTATAAATCTCCTATAGTATCTTGCATGTCCCAAAAAACTATGTACCTCTTTTGGAGTCTTAGGGGTCGGGATTTTCGAGATTACCTCAATTTTTTAAGGATCTACCTTGATTCCATCTGCCAAAATGAAATGTCCCAGCACAATTCCCTCTGTCATCATCATGTGGCATTTTTCCATGCTCACAGCAACATTAGTTTGTTCACAACGTTCCAGCACTTTTTCCAAGTTAGCTAATGCTATCTCAAAGGCGTCCCCGTAGGGTGTAAAATCATCCATAAATATTTCAAGGCCGTCATTCAAAAGATTAGAAAAAATACCCAGTATTTCCCTCTGAAAGGTTGTTGGTGCATTACAGAGGCCAAAGGGAAGGACTCTATAAAAGTACCCCATGGGAGAGTGAAGGTTGTCTTGTCTTAGTCTTCCAGGGCAATTTTTATTTGATTATAGCCACTAAACCCATCTAGAAATGAAAAGAATTTTTTTCCAGAGAGAGTATCCAAGACTTGATCAATGAATGGTAAAGGAAAATGGTCCTTTTGAGTAGCCTTGTTAAGTTCTCTATAGTCAACACAGACTCTCCATTTGCCATTCTTTTTCGGAAATATGACAAGCAGAGACACCCACTGGCTGTTAGAAATTGGGTAGATGAAATTAGCATTAAGGAGTTTCTGCAATTCTTCTTTCACTATCTCCTTAAGTGCAGGGTTCATTCGGTGCTGAGGTTGTCTAACTGGTTTGTAGTCCTCTTTAAGGTAAATGCAATGAGTGCATAGGCTAGGATGGATTCCTTTCATATCCGTGTAATCCCATGCAAATGCCTTTTTGTATTTCTGTAATATTTGTATCAGCAATCTGTTTTGTTCAGTAGTCAGGTTAGGATTGATGTTTAAACATTTCCCAGGTTCAATTTCAATGGGACTACTGATAGTATGCGGAGTTGTTTTCAAATGTTCAATAATTGCATCATCTACCTCATTTTCTTCTCCCAAACCTCTAATGGAGGCAACAAAGAGCGAATTACTAATAAAACCATTAATGATATCGTCCTTTGTTTCATCCTTAAAGTATTGTGCTTTTTTGAGCGTGAGAAGAGGTAGGGAAAGATCATATTCAGGTGCAAATTCATCTCATCAGGGACTACTCGAATCCATATGAGGTTTTTCTAGGGGATAAAGGTTCAGGTTCTGAGGGGCCTTCCCATCTGAGATCACCATAGACCCGGACCTACATCAGATATATGCATCTACAGTGGCCAGCCACAGTCTTCCCAAGATTAAAGGATGACCCCATAGGTTGGATTTGGTTTGTAAAATTAGAAAATCAACCGGATAATTCCAGGAAGCCACAGTTATAACCATGTCTTCTATCATTCCCTCGGGATTGACACGGGACATATCTGCTAATTCAAGCACTGTGGGTGTAGGTCTAAGTCTATGAAGTCCTAGAGAGATGAAGAGGTATTTAGTCATGACATTAATAATTGCCCCTAGATCAATCAAAGTATTGGTTATGGGCTGATTGTCAATATGGAAAATCACTATAGGGTTCCCTGGGTCATTATATTTAGTCAACAAAGGCTGATCAATCATAAGATCAGATAATTTACCCATGACGTGGATAGTTGCAGGGTCTTTAGGTTTCCTTCCAGGTCTTTTGATGCATAGATCCCTCACTGTTTTAGCATATATAGGTACTTCTTTAAGAGCTTTTAACAGCGAAATCCGCAGATACAAATTTTGTAGTTCCTTGAGGAATTTATATTCAGGTTGTGAGACTAGCCCATTTTTAGTTAATCGTTGAGGGTATGGAGGATTTTGAATCTTAACAACCGAGTCAACTATCACAGATGCACCAGACTGGATCGGATTGGCTGTTGTAGAAACAACAGATCCTCCTGAGTTGGCTTCTACAGATGTAACAACGGGTGATGTATCAATTGTTACATGTGTAATAGCTGCCTCAAAATCATCCATATCCTTCCTAGGTGATTCACATTCTTCGGTAATAATGGGAGTATGTTCAGATATTATTACTTTCCCTGATTGAAGCTGAACCTCGTTAAGTACAATAGGAGTAATAAGATAATTCTGGAGGGTAACCGGAGCATCCATGCTCTGGGATGCCTTATTATTTGGATTGGGGTTAGGTTGCACAGGTAATTGGAGTCGAACATAAGGTGTATGATTTTTAATAGAAGGAAGTTGTAACTATTGCTACTGCATTGGTATTGGAGGGGGTACTAGACCTTGGCCATTACTTCTCCAGTTCTGACCCCAAGGATTGGGTTGTGATGGAGGATATTGCATTGGTGGAGGAGACGGCCACTGGTTCCATGGTGAAGGGAATTGTGTTGAGGAAGGAGTAGGATACTGCCATGGATATTGCTGACTATTATAAACATTATTAGAAGGATAGAAAGAGGAAAAATATGAAGGCATACTTGTAGGTCGCAACTGCCATGGTCTCTTAGATCCAATGAAATAAGAAGATTGAACATCCTCACTTGATTCTTGAAGTACCGCCTTCAGCCTGGGCAATTTGGGACACTAATTCATAGAATGTGCCAGCTCACAAATGTTACACATCCTGACACTATTTAGTCCACATTTTCTTTCCAAATTTTTCTTTTTGCATCGGGGACAAAATATTGCTAAGGTTGCTTCACCTTTTGCTTGTGCTTTCTTTAATTGTACCATAGTGATCTGGGTAGAGAGAGTACTAAGGAGGTAGGTTTTAAAATATTCAAATAAGTTCTCGATCTCTGCTATGGTTACTCTTCCACTCATGGACTTCTGTATCCGGAGTGAAGGGTCCCGAACTGAAACCTTCCCTTTGACTGATCCTCTTGAGCTATGCAGGCAAAGCTTCATTATCTCATCAAGTGGTTCTTGCGATATGTCTCCTTTTCCCAATAGGTTCAGATGCTCCAGACAATCATCTCTTATACCTCTTCAAAATATTGGATTTAGAATTTCTAGATCTAACTTACTGAACTTAGACCTTTGTAAATTGTAGTGAAATCGCTCCATATAGTCTTCCGGGATTTCCTCCTCCTTCTGTGCAATTCTAAAAATATCGTCCTTCAAATCCCTGGTTCGATAATAATCCTGATACTTAAAGAGGAAAGCATCCCTCATGTCATTCCAAGTTTGAATCGTGCCAACACCCAATCGCATGAACCATCTTAATGCTGCTCCTTTCAGAGTGGCAGGGAATAATTTCAGCTTTTGGGCATCTGAAGTGTAGTCATAACCTCTACACAACACATCAAATTCGAACAGAAAGTTATCAGGATCTTCAACAGCCATCCCTTGAAAGGATGGTAGGGATGATAAAGGAATATTTTTCATAGGAGCCCCATCCCGTGTTACTACTATTGGGAATTCAAAAGTGGCAGAGCTATCTATCTTAACATTCTCGTCCCTCATGGCTGATTCTTCTTGATGGGATGAACTGCCCTCGGAGTGTACTAGAGATTGAAAAATAAAAGGATCAGGCTATTCTAAGACTGACTGTTTAACAATGCTACCAGCTTCCAAATGATGATCAATTAAATGTTTTTCCTCAAGTCCCTGACGCTCCCCACGATTCTCTCTGTGTCCTTCAATTCTCAGATCCTGATCAATGATTCTCCATTGTTGTTTTGAATCTGGAGTCTTGATATCAGGAGTGGATATGTTGTTCGAAGGGTGGTTAGGTCTAGACACGAAAGACACTGATGGACCCGGCTTTGATATGGTAGTTGCTTTCTGTGGTTCTGTCTTCCTATTATCTCTATATGATGTAGATTGTTCCTTTTCTTCCCTTGAGATCAGATCTCCAAAGAATGTCCTTCTTCCCAAATCTTCACTCTTCTTTTCCTTTTTACAACCTGTCTTTCCTGTAGTCAATAGAGTGGGGGGTGTTTGTAGATGTTGATGTGGTCCTAATGGCACACATGGGCCCTATGTGTATTAATTCATCTTGTAAGTGCTTTAGTTTCTACAGCAATGAGCCCACTCAAGTTCGTTAGAGCGATGCTCAGGTTCTTACCTCTCGTCTTATTGTTCAACCACTGTATAGATGAAGACACCCTAAAAGAACACCCATAAATTCAATTTCTAAGTGTCCCAGCAAGACATTGGTGAGTCTGCTCAAGTTCGTTAGAGTGATGCATAGGTTCTTACCTCTCGTCTTACCGCCCGACAATTGTGTCACTGGAGACACTCTAAAAAACAAAATGCTCAGAAATTCACTTTCCTAAGTGTCACAGAAAGACATTGGTGAGCCCGCTCAATTTCATTAGAGCGTTGTGCAGGTTCTTACCTCTTGTCTTACTGCCCGCAATTGTGCCGCTGGAGACACTCTAAAAACACACATAAATTTCACTTCTAAGAAACAACTTTGATTGATTGGATCGTGACTGCCATCCCTGACAACGATGCCAAAATGTTGGGGTTGTTTTAATCACTATTAAATGACTAAACAGTACACATAAATTATCAATCCAGGGACATCTTTTTATTCCAATGACAGTTGCACTGTCTGTGCCTATACACTCAACCAGAAGAAATTCCAATTAAAAGAAATCGTTGCTGAAGTAAATGCGGGAAATAAATCACTCATGCAAAAATAAAATGATCTACAAGACTGAAATCACACTTCAATTAATCTGTTCTAGTGCACCATACAACAAGTATTCAGCTGGTGTCTCTAATATCATATGTGTAACAACATACAAATTATTGAAATTTAAGCGGATATATTCACAACTGAAACAACAGCAACGACACTCTACTGATACATAAGCAAAAATACAAACACATACACACAGCTACCTTAATCACTGCAATCCTTGCTAATAAGGAGGGCCCTTACTCCCTAGCAAGGTGCAGGCAGAGGAATAACTTAACGAAAGCTAAATGGCATAACGCATGTAACAACAATAACAAAATAATCTGTATTAATATGAGCACAATTACAGAGCCAAAATAATGTTGTTCTCTCCTAACCTTTTGACCTCGAGCGTCAAGAATTAAATAGTGGTTACATCTTAGAAAATAAAGGGATATATCAGCCATGAGAATCTTATGATTCTATGCTGATTGAAATAGAGTACATATAGTTATAACCACTTCTTAATAAAAGTATGACTAGAAAATTATAGATTACAATCAAAACTGCCCATAGGTTGTTATCCAAAAATACAATGCTAAACAACTTCTACATCTATCGTAATAAAACCATAGTTGTAGTGTAACAACTAAAGGACAGGTCAACAACAGGTGTTGACGAGATCCAATCAGCGGTACAACTGTATCAGCAGTTCGCCAGCGGGTCTGTAACATCAGAGTGTAACAATAGTTTGCCGGCGGTTCTATAACAGCAAGGTGTAACAACATCACTCGCTGTAACAACACACCCTTAACTACTCCTGTGTACCTCGTGCTCAGGATATTTGGTGCTACAAATGACATCTTGAAAGACAACACAAAGACCATAGATCTTCTCCAAACATTCATCCTCAATTAGTCATAAAAAAGGCACGATATATCATAATAATTGATGAAATGGCAGAGTAATGAAAATAAGGTAAAACAACACAAGTTAGGATAGAAAGGTATGAAAAAGAGGCAAAGATAGTCCCATTGGTTATAGTCACAAGGAAAAATAGGGAAAACAAGTGTAGGAAAAGTGTGCAAAACTGGCACCCAACAATGAGCTCATGCATCTCCAAGACCTGTCTGAAGGACAATTATTCAAAATTGTTGATGGTGATTCAGAAATATTTTACTTGTGAATTTAGATTTCACATGATCTATAAATTTCACTTCATATTGTTGCCTCATTTCATACGTAAAAAAACTTTGGATTTGTCATTTTTTCTTTTTATGAGTTTAGGAAAAATGGATGATAAGGTTCAAGCAAAACCTAAAAACAGTGACACTTCTATTTTTCACCATGGCTTGATAAAATTGTTAGTTATGGAGGAGTTAGAGAAGTTAAACGGGGATTGGTCCACTTTTCTATCCTTGAGTGGGTATGAGGTGGATGTCATCACTCCTAGAAATACACCTAGATCAAAGGAAAATACTCCAAGGAAAGATAAATAATCTAGGGATGAAACAAAGGTTGAACATGAGGTGGAAGTGCAGACAGAAGTGCAGCCCATGGTGGAGCCTATGGAGGTACAAATTGATCAATTGCAGGAGATAGTGGTGCATCAACAAACCCCTACCAGCAGTAAAGTCAAAACTGATATAAGAACTCATAGAAGGATCACTAAAAGTCAGACAAAGGGGAAAGGCAAGCTAGAAGATATTTTGCAGACAACTGACTTTGAGGAATCTCCTATTTTGAAGCCTGTAGAAGTTAAAGGAGAAAAAACCAAGAAAAAGAGTCCTAAAGCTAAAAAAAATAGACTTTTCCAAAGAAGACTCTGGTTTTGTTTTTAAACCTAGGAAGCCACTCACTAGGTCATAGTTATCAAAGGGATAAAAATCTGAGAAGTTGCACAAGGAACCAGAAAAGAAGAAATAGCCAGCAAGGGAATAAATAATAGAGTTATCTCCAACAGAGGCAAAGGTGAGCAAAAAAGGAAGGGCAAGGAAAAATTTCAAGAAAAATCTGAACTGGGGCTTTTAAAAAAACAACTTAAGGAAGCTAAAGAATATATTTTGGAAATTAATTTAGAGTTAGCAGACTTTAAACAAGAGAGGCAGGAGCTCACAAACTTCAAAAAAGAAGTGAGCAAACAGATAGATTTTTATGATGAGGTTGCAGAGGGGTCAAGGAAGGTGTTGAAGAGGACATGACCTCTATACAGAATGATGAAACATCTCTTCAGGAGGAACAGGTGGTTGCAATTAGAAAGAAGTAAGTTACAAAGCCAAGTCAGAGAATTGGAAATACAAATGGAGATGGTGTAAGCAGAGTTGAAGAAAAAAGGTTCGAAGATGGTTGTGATGGAAGATGACCCTGTTGCTCCTTAAAATATGGTAAGGCACACCTTTTTTGGAAAATTTTTGTCTTAGGATATCATATAAAGTCATTTACAGGGTTTCAAGCATGTTTTTGGAGTTAAGGAGAAAATTGCAAAATTTGGTGAAATTAGGCAAGTTTGTAGCGAGCTCCAGGCTTGAAGCCGAGTTTTTTCTATGAACTCACTGTATAATTTTTTGAGGCAAAACATTCCAAAAAATATCATGTCAATGGTAAATAAAGGCATTTGTTTACCTTATTCTACCCAATGAAGACCCTCTCACAGGAAGAAAAGAAAAAAATGTTGTAGAAGGTGGTGTTATGAAAATGCTACGAAAACTACGCTACAAACTTGCCTAAATACTATATTTTTCTAGCGTGCTAAATTTTTTGTCTTTTTGAGGCATTTGATGCATTTCAAGAAGAAGATGAGTCATCAAAAGAGATTTTAAAGTGTCATCGGTACATCTGTTGATGAAGACAACTCAGCAATACACTTCATAAGGTTGACATGGCTGACAACACATCACTTTTTCCACCTCACCAATGGACAGCTCGTCATCAAATTCGGTATATCAGGACTTGAAATCCAGTATGAAAATTTTCCACCAAAACATGGTTGTTTTCCACCTAAACAAGGTTGTTTGCTTCAATAGCCATCATTAGCATGGGTTATTAAAATTTCTTGTTGATGCAGTTAATAGAGATAGAGTCATTTTTTACTACAAACTCTTTCAAATAGAATTATCTCTATTTTTTCTCAATGTAATGGAATCCTTTTTGGATTAGATCTCTAGATCAGGTTTGAGAGTCTAGCCCAGGTGGCAGACCTATGTAAAATGGATTTCACTATATAAATATTAGAGTTTTAGAATTAGAGAGGGTTAATGGATGTAATGACCAGAGCTACTATGTAATATGTTTTCACTCAGTTAATAGAAAATTACACCAGTGTTTTGTTCAGACCTAAGATTCTGATTGAGCTTTTATGTGTTTGTGTCCTTTTTATCTTTTGAATATTGATTTGGTTTTCTTATACATGATTAATTTGAATTCATAAAACTTTATGCTCCAACTCCTTTATGTATTATGTTAATTGTCAGAGTTATTTTTTAAAAGCTCATGTGGCTCAGTTTCCATGAATGATACTTATTTATAATTTAATTTCTATGATTGACTCCATGCCCAATGGTAGCCCTCACTCATCTTCCACCTACAAAAATCATCTAAAAAACATATAAGAGTTATCCATCTTCATTATAAGCTTGTTTATTGAATATATTACCTTTTTTCTTAAAATATCCCTCTCTGGTTGGAAGGGATAACTTCCAACCCCAAGTGGTTTGAAATAGTTACATCAAATTGACCTTTGAACAGCCCAATTAGTCCCAGTTTGGTGATAAAAAATTCAATGAAGAGGACTATGTTTATACATGGGATAACTAGGGAAGCCATGGTGATATGAACGATAAATCAATACTCCCTGAAGAATTAGACCCTGCACGAAAGAATTCACCAAGGCAGAGAAGCTGGAGTTCTACCATTGTGTCTCCAAGTGTTTTCACTGCGACAAACACCCTCCAAAATTTTGCCTATACTTGAATTTTGGAGCCTATTGTGGATCTTATTATCAAGCTTTCCATATTCACTCCTAGATCTATTTAGTCTTTGAGCTCCCTTTTAGATTGTAAGTGTCAAATTCCCCGCTCATACATGCTCAGTGCAAAATGAATTCATGAGTGCATTATTTTACGCAAACTTGAACAAGCATAGTACAATCCATAAAGACGGTTCTTGCGTAATTGTAAACCCATGTCGCTATTCAATGTGCACTGTCATTGACAACCCTCATTTTTGGTTGCGTTAGTACTTCTATTTTTGTGAGTTTTCAAACTGTCGTTTTTACGCACCTTTGCTTTCGCGAGTGTCCTTTTCATGCTTTAGATTTCCGCTTTTGATGTATTTCACTTTAATTAGTGTCATTTTCATGTTATCTTCACTATGGCATGTTTCGCTTTCACTGTCATTCGCATAACACAAGTGTTATTCGCACTTTTTATTCATATCGCATGTGTCATATTTTGGCGTGGGAATTGTCGCTTAACACATAAAGTGGAGTTTTGGCTTGTTTCAAGGGGAAATATTTGTGATAATGATTTTTCTTATCATGTGTCGCACTCATTTCCAAAGTTTCAAGCATTTTTGCACAAGTGTCGTCACTATCGTTGCAAAGTGTATCTTTGGTGTCACACTTATCGTAAGATATCACACTGAAGGAAGTGTGTTGTTCATGTGTTCTAGGTTATCCATGTTGTGCCATCAAGTGTTCTAAGTGTGTGATCACAATCAACTTTTTTCATTGTTCACATCAGTTGCACGAATCCCACACTTAGTCAAATCTTGAAAACTTCCCAATCGAGCAACTTATCCTCATCTAGCCTTCCTGAACTACACATTGTGCAGTCTCAACCCTTAATTTGCAACCCTGCCTCTTGGCACTGCACAATTCGCAGTTCCTGCCCTACAAGTCTGCTCACTGCGTAATCACAGTGCTCAAGCCTAACCCCTAATCTCCAAAATTGTGCAATCCATCTCTCCATCCAGACCTGAATTGTGCATTGCACAGTCTCGATCCTCAAGCCTAACCCTTGAGCTCCTGAACTACATAATTTCTCAAGAAATCCCCCCCTGAAAGTATCATTGTACCTCTATATTTTCAAATTTCTAATCTTCTTGAGTCTTTGTCTCTCCTTTTCTGTTCTCCTTTTCCCAAAAGAAAGAGGTTTTCTAGAAAAGAATATTAATCAGAAGACCCCCCTCTCCTTCACTGAGATTCCTCATCTCCAAAATGAGAGCCAAGACTCATATCTATCACAATTGTTTGACAATTAGGTTCTTTATCCAAAGCCCCTCCGAGAGTTTCACTCGTGCCAAAAATATATCCTTTTATTCCTTTCAAAGTTTATATGAATAAGTCCTTTAATGTTTCTTTTCATCCATTGTAAAATATTTAAAATAAATTACTAACAGTTAACATTAGGTGTTACAACTCTCTCGTTATTTGTTGTCAATGCAAATCATGAAACATTATGGCTATCTTTATATTAAGATTTGGACCAATTAGAAAGTTTATAAATAAATTGAAATATTATTTAAAAAATATATTATTATATAAAAATATTTTAAACCATTAGATTATATATAAAAAAATTAAAATATTATTTAAAAATAATAAATTTCAATATACAATATTAAACTACAAAAAAAATATAAATTTTTTTAGTCAAACACGAACTAATAATAATCCAACTATAAAACAAAGAAATGTGTATTCAAGGTGTCAACGATGAAATGTTTTAGATCTATCAAGTACAGTAGAGATGAATTTAAGTCCTAACAAAGCTTTCCCAGAGTATTTATATAGTAATTAGCAAGGCAAATGATTATATCAATTCATTTTAACTACAGAGATCAAATTTTGTGTTATTTTTCATTGTTTAAATTGTATTTGTGAATGCTAAATAAAATATATGTAGTACCAAATAAAAGTTTTAAACATAAAAATTTAATTTTTTCATATTCAATTTTTGTATTATAATAACATTATTTTTCTATTTAAAACTTAATTTTTAATGAAATAAAAGTTTTAATCATGAAAACACAATTTTTTCGTATTCAATTTTTGTATTATAGTAACATTATTTTTCTATTTAGAACATAATTTTTAATTTTATTTCAAATGAAAACCCACATATAGACAAACTTAAGCATCTCCTCATATCCCCTCCCACTGAACTGTAAAATGAACATCTAAACTCAATAAACAAGGCAGCAACAGCAATACAAACAATCCTCACCCTCACTGATCAAACACACCCACAACCGGAAATGCCGCATCTCATTTGAGAATGAGAAAGGCTCCAAGCAGATCACCTGGATTCCCTGCTTGCTCATCATGACTGGAAGAAATGCATAATTACATATGCCCATAGCAACTAAAGCATAATTAAGTATATAATGAATTACAGAAATAGAAATATCATAATCTTTAATTTTACTTCAAATGAAACAAACTTACACATCCTCTCATATCCTCTCCTACTAAACTATAAAATAAACCTCTAAACTCAATAAATAAACAATGCAGCAATACCAACAATCCTCACTCTCACTCCTACTAAACTACTAAACTGTAAAATAAACCTCTAAACTCAATAAATAAACCATGCAGAAATACCAACAATCCTCACTCTCACGGATCAAACACACCCACAACGGGAAATGCTGCATTTCATTTGCGAATGAGAAAGGCTCCAAGCAGATCACCTCGATTGCACGCGTATTCCTGCCATTTGGCAGTTGCCATCTTTTCAATAGATCACCTGGATTCCCTGCTTGCTCATCATGACTGGAAGAAATGCATAATTACATATGCCCATAGCAACTAAAGCATAATTAAGTATATAATGAATTACAGAAATAGAAATATCATAATCTTTAATTTTACTTCAAATGAAACAAACTTACACATCCTCTCATATCCTCTCCTACTAAACTATAAAATAAACCTCTAAACTCAATAAATAAACAATGCAGCAATACCAACAATCCTCACTCTCACTCCTACTAAACTACTAAACTGTAAAATAAACCTCTAAACTCAATAAATAAACCATGCAGAAATACCAACAATCCTCACTCTCACGGATCAAACACACCCACAACGGGAAATGCTGCATTTCATTTGCGAATGAGAAAGGCTCCAAGCAGATCACCTCGATTGCACGCGTATTCCTGCCATTTGGCAGTTGCCATCTTTTCAATCTGTTGGAGAGACAGAGGATTCACACACACAAATAACGCCAATATTTCACACACAAATAATGAGCTGCTGCTCTTCTATTAATCATAAACTCTGAATCATAAAACTCTCTTACTCTCTTGAAAACAATGAACCCGTGAAGGGTATTTAACCTAATTGACATGCAAACACTCTCACACATAACTGGACTTAATCAACTCGCTAACTCGCTCACCAAATATAACTGGAACTGAACTCAACTAACTAACTCCACTTAACTGCATGAGGAAGTAATTATATATTTTAACACTCCCCCTTAATTACGACCTCTAAACTAAAAAATAACTCATGACAACTCAAACATGCCTGCTGGTCTATGTCTCAGCTAGGCTTACAACTCCCAAGTTTCTTTTGTGAAACTGAAACAAATCTACTGCTAATGGCTTTGTAAATATATCAGCCATTTGATCACTCGTTCTACAAGGCTTCAAGTGAACTTCTCCATTGTTCACTAGTTCTCGAATAAAATGATATCGAGTATCAATATGCTTGCTCTTTTGATGAAACACACTATTCTTGGATAGTGCAATCGCTGATGTGTTGTCACAGTATATCGCTGTTGATCCTTGCTGTTTCTGTTTGAGTCCATCCAATACTCTTCTTAACCATACTGCTTGACATGCTGCTGAAGTTGCTGCTACATATTCTGCTTCTGCTGATGATAGTGTCACAATAGGCTGCTTCTTAGATGCCCATGCTATCACACCTGAACCGAGATGGAACACATAACCGGATGTGCTCTTCCGATCATCCAAACTTCCTGCAAAATCACTATCTATATATCCAATCAATTCTTTCTTTTCTGTACTTGCATACATTATGCCATAATCTCTGGTTCCTGCTATGTATCTCAGAATTCTTTTTCCAACACTCCAATGTGTGTCTTTTGGAGTCTCCATGAATCTGGAAATCAGACTCACTCCCTGCATAATATCTGGTCTTGTAGCTGTGAGATACATGAGGCTGCCAACTAATCTTTTGAATAGAGTTGGATTGACATCTGCCCCTTCATCATCCTTACTCAATTTTGTACCTGTTGCCACTGGTGTAGGTACAGGTTTGGAATTATCCATCCTGAATCTTTTCAGCAAATCTGTTGCATACTTATTTTGACAAATAAAAATGCCTTTTTCAGATTGCTCAACTTCAATTCCAAGAAAATATTTCATGAGACCCAGATCTGTCATCTCAAATTCTTTCATCATGGCTGCTTTAAATTCATCTATTTCAAGATCACCTGTAAAAATCATATCATCAACATATAAGCAAACTATCAAAATCTGTTCATGCTCATTTACCTTTGTGTATAAGGTAGGCTCAATGCTGCTTCTGCAAAATCCATTCTTGATCATATAACTGTCGATTCTGCTATACCATGCTCTAGGTGCTTGCTTCAGTCCATAGAGCGCTTTCTTCAATCTATAAACTTTATCCTCTTTTCCTTCAACTTCATAACCTGGAGGCTGCTGCACATAAATTTCTTCTTCTAAAATTCCATTCAAGAAGGCTGATTTGACATCCATCTGATACACTTTCCATTTGTTCTGAGCTGCTGTCGCTAGAACTGCTTTTACAGTATCCAATCTGGCGACCGGAGAAAAAGTTTCTCCAAAGTCTATTCGCGGTTGCTGCGAGAATCCTTTTGCTACAAGTCTTGCTTTAAATCTGTCAATCTCACCTTTCTCATTCACTTTGGTCTTGTATACCCACTTCACACCAATGAGATTTTTATCTTTTGGTAAATCAACCAAATCCCATGTATCATTATTTTCAATGGAATTCATCTCTTCATCCATGGCTTGCACCCAATTGTCATCTCGGATTGCTTCTTCAAACGAAGAAGGTTGGAATGCTAACAATGCAAAATTGGAACTAACATCCAAATCATCATAAATATCCTTCAGACTTCTCATCCTTTTCTTACCATTGCTTGATTCATTACCTGATTCGCTGCTTGGAGAATTCTGGTCTGTGGATCTGCTTGAAGATCCCTGTTTCTCTGAAAATCTTGGAGTCCTTGCTGGTGTGACTCTGTTTGGTGTCTGCTCTTTTGGTTCTTGCTGCTCCTCTTCTTCTACAAGATCATCCTCCATCAATGGTGTTTGAGCATCGGTTAGTGTGTCTACAGTCCCATTCCATGACTCTTGTTCTTTGAACACAACATCTCTGCTAATGATTGTCTTCTTTGTGACAGGGTTATAAAGTTTGTAAGCTTTTGACTGCTCACTATAACCAGTAAAAATACATTTTTCACTATGATCATCTAATTTGCCTCTTATCTGCTTAGGCACATGTGCATAGGCTACACATCCAAAAACTCTGAAATGAGATACACTGCAAGACATACCTGACCACGCTGCTTCTGGAACTCTGTTCATCACGCTCTTTGTAGGAGATTTGTTTATCACATAAACAGCACATGCAACTGCTTCTGCCCAATACTCATTAGACAAGTGTCTTCCTTTCAACATGCTCCTTGTCATGTTCATGATTGTTCGATTCTTCCTCTCTGCTACACCATTCTGCTGTGGTGAGTATCTGGTCGTAAACTGTCTTCTGATTCCATGTTGTTTGCAGTACTCATGGAATGCCTTCGAATCATATTCGCCACCACGATCAGATCTCAATACCTTGATCTGTCGATCACTTTGGTTCTCCACCAAAGCTTTGAACTCTTTGAATTTCGCAAAGGTTTCAGACTTCTGCTTCAAAAAGTAAACCCAAGTCTTCTTACTGTAATCATCAATAAAGGTGAGGAAGTAACAACTTCCACCAATCGACTGTGTCCTCATAGGTCCACACAAGTCGGTATGCACCAATTCAAGCGGTTTCTTTGCTCTGTAAGAAACTCCTTTCGGAAAACTTTCACGGTGTTGCTTGCCTAAGATGCAACACTCACATGTGCTAGCAGGTTCTTTGATGGGAGGTAAACCTCTGACCATCTGTTTCTGCTGCAACAATCTTAAACCGGAAAAATGCAAGTGTCCAAACCGAAAGTGCCATAACCAGTATGCATCAGAACATGCAGTTGTAAAAGAACTAACCTAATCATTGTAGTTCATAATGAGAGGAAAGAGTCTGTTCCTCGTCATCTCCACCTTTGCAATCAGCTGCTTACTTGGGGATTTGTCGTAAATAACACACTGCTGCCCCTGAAAGATAACTTTGTATCCTTTCTGCATCAATTGACCAACACTAATCAGATTGTGTTTGAGTCCAGGGACATAGTATACCTCTGATATGGTCTTTGGCTCCCCCTGCTTGGTCACAATGTTGACCACTCCTTTGCCATCTACAGCCACAGTCTTGTCAGTCCCCAACTTGACCTCTGTCTGCACTGTGACATCCAAATTAGCAACCAAATCTTTGTTGCCTGTCATGTGGTTACTGCAACCACTGTCTAATAGCCAGACCTTATCAGACGGTGCATGCATGGTGTTGCATGCTAGAAACATAGAGTCAGTATTTTCTGTACTGACATTAGCTCTCTGATTGCCTTGATCTGCAATCTTCTTCCTACAATCACGAGCATAATGTCCAAATCTATTGCAGTAATAGCACTTTACCTTAGATTTTTCAGACCTTTGATTGTTATGAAAGCTTCTGCTGCTGCTGCTTCCACTTTGATGCTCATGATCAGCTCGGCCATCTCTGTGACCGCCATAGTTGTTGCCTCGTCCTCTGCCTCTCGATCGACTTCTGCCTCGACCTCTTGAAATATAGACTGGACTTTGGAAAGCAGTTTCCAAAGTGGAATCCTTATTTCTGTCTATCCTTGCCTCATGTGATAGAAGAGATCCCATTAACTCATCAATTGTCAATTTTTCCAAGTCCTTTGCTTCTTCGATGGCTGCTACCACAACATCAAATTTGGTAGACAGGGATCGAAGAACCTTCTCAATCACTGTTCGATATTGAACATCTTCGCCATATATTTTTAACTGATTGACGATAGACATGACCCTATTCATGAAGGAATCAATGTCCTCTGTCTCCTTCATCTGCAGACTTTCAAAGTCTCTCCTGGTGTTCTGCAATTTAACAATGTTAACTTTAGCCATACCTTGATAACTTGTCGCCAGTGTGTCCCATGCCTCCTTTGCTGACGAGGTTATCATGATCTTCTGGAACACGGCGCGATCAACTCCCTGCTGGATCAGAAGCAATGCTTGCGCATTCTTCCGCTTATCTTTCTTCCACTGGTCCCTCTCTGCATTACTGAGGGCTCGTTCTTCTGCCTCATCTTGAGGTTCTGCAAACCCATACTTGACATGATCCCAAACATCATGCGCTTTTAGCATGGTCTCCATCTTAATGGCCCACATATCGTAATCTTTCCCATTGAAAGATGGAATTTGTGGCTGAAAATTTGATGTGGCCATCTTGCCCAAAAAAAATTGTCTCTGACAAAAAACCCTAAATTTCTCTCTTTTTTT